>CAUYRT010036325.1:0-15513 GCA_963574885.1 Lepilemur ruficaudatus
CGCATGCCTGTAGTCCCAGCTACTCGGGAGGCTGAGGCAGGAGGATCACTTGAGCCCAGGAGTTTGAGGTTGCTGTGAGCTGGGCTGACGCCACGGCACTCTAGCCCGGGCAACAGAGTGAGATGCTGTCTCAAAAAAAAAAAAAAAAAGATAAAAATTGGTGCACCTGTGTAGGGCACTTGCCACGAATGGAGCTTGCGGGGCTGGAAGCTGCTCTGGGTGAGCGGGCGAGCGAATGCAGAGGCCCAGGACCTCCCTGGCCACTGCCTTGGACGTTATAGATGCTGTACACTTAGAATGCACTAGATTCATAAAATTTTTTCGTTTCTTCAATAACAAATGAACCTTAGCTTACTGTAACTTTTTAACGTTCTAAACCTTTAAATTTTTAGAATTTTTGACTCTTTTGCAATAACACTTCGTTTAAAATGCAAATATTTTATACAGCTATACAAAAATATCTTCTTTGTGTCCTTATTATCTAAGCTTTCTTCTACTTATTTTTTTCCTGTTAGATATTTCTGTTAAAAACTAAGACCCGAACATGCACATCAGCTTAGGCCCACACAGGGCAGGATCACTGTCACTGTCCCCCCCACGTCTTGTCCCACCGGAAGGTCTTCGGGCAGTGACACGCAAGGAGCTGTCCTCTGCTACAAGAAGACGCCTCCTCCTGGAAGCCCTCCTGAACTTGCCCCCGGCTGTGTTACAATTAACTTTTTTTTTTTTTGAATAAGTAGAAGGAGTACACTCTAAAATAATGCTAAAAGTATAGGAAGCACACAGACCTGTGACATAGTTGTTTATTATCAAGCATTGGGTACTATGTGTCACTGGAGGCGCTGGGCTCCCATAGGACTGTCAGTGCGATGGCCTTGTCTACACCGGCCTCGCTGCAAACACGTGAGTGACACCTTGTGCTGCCACGCTGCGATGGCTGTGATGTCACCGGGTCACAGGAAGCTTTCAGCTCCAGTATAATCTCACGGGGACACCCTCGTATCCGCACACAGTCCATCGTTTACGGAAACGTCCTTACACGGCGTGTGATGGTACACGTGACTGTTGACCTACAGGGTCCCCCTGTCCCTCTCCTCAGAAAACGCACGGTGTTTTTATGTGGATTTTTCTCATAAACACATCATCCTGGGTGCGCAATTCTGTGTCTTCTATCCTTGGTCTGCGTTATGTTTCTGAGACGTGTTTGGATTGATGAGTTTTCTTACCCATTTCTCTGTGGGATTTCTTCCGTTTTTCTGCGATGGACCTTCTCATGCCTGCCTCCCGGGCACACGCGTGCGTGAGCTGGTTGGCGCTGCTGGGTTGTGGGACGTGCTCCCTTCTGGTTCAGTGACTTCTGATTCTGGTTACTGCCCAGCTAACGGGTGCCCCGGCCGGCTCCGTGTGAGCAGAGCCCTGCCCTGTCACCACTGGCTACAGTCAGCTTTGTAAACTTAGGCACGTCTGACGGGAACATGTCGTTTAAATTCGCACGTCCTTGACTTACTAGTGACGCTGGACGTGTTTTCGTGTATTTATTAGTTCCTTGAATTTGTCTTTTGCCTATTTTTTTCATCAGTAAGATTTTGTGATATATCCTGCATATGAAATAGAGTGTCAATTTTGGTTTTAAAATTACAAGAGAGGCAAGAGGAAATTGCATGGCTTCCCTGGACAATGCCATAGCTGAAACCACCGTCTATATAAATGAGAAAGAGCTTCTTCTCCCTTTTAGGGTGGAAAATTTCTACTGACAAATTGCTTGGGCAAATTCTAAAATGCTTACAGGTAAAAAAATATCATTGTAATCATTCCGTTTTTGAGCAGCCAAAATAACGCTTCTGCATGTGTGCTAGAAGAACACCAAGTCTCATTAAGAATCGACACTATTCCTCAACATTATTTATCGTAATATGATGTCATCTGTTTACTGTTAATAATTCCTCTCCCCTGTGCCCATCCATGTCTGTTTGCTCCATTCTCTGACAGCTGGTACCTGCACGCACTTAAGGCAATGATCAAAGTGTGTGTCTGCCACCCAGAGCAGGGCGACAAAGGAAGTCCGTGGCAGCCCTGCCAACGGCGCACGAGAACGGGGCATCCCCGCCGGGAGGAGCCCCAGACACTCTGCAACGACCAGGGTGACCTCATTTTGGGGACATACACGCACACATCCGGGTCAGTTCTGGCAACGCAAGGCACGTCCTCACAACGGGAGGCGGCATTCGAGGACACGGTCCCCTAACTCCAGAGGGGTGTGTGGGGCACAGCCAACCCGACTCAGGATGCCGAATGTGCCTCTGCAAAGCTCAGGGCTGGAATGATTAAGGGACATCAGGTTGTCCCGTGAATCGTGCATGTGAGCCACCAGGTCCTCCTCTGTGAACGTCAGGATTTCTCTGATGATTATATGGTGACTATTTGTGAGGTGTCCCGCACAGTTAGCACTATGTAAATATTTTTTAAAGAAAGAAATTTCCAGAGACCTTTCTGGGCCAGAGGACCCAGGGACATAGTTAAGAGCTGTCTCTTTGACATTCCACTTAGTTAAGGGTTTGCCGTAAGCTTCTATAGAGAGGATGCTACCCTCACTTGCATACTAAACATATAGTAGCTGCTCAATTAAATCTTTAATCCAATTAATTAACGTGCTTCTTCAAAGGGTGTCTTTCTGGGCATTGGGATCAAGTCCTATCTTTCTCCTCTGAGACTCAAGGCTGTTAAGCAGGTCTTTGAAGCAGTAGATCAATAACTGTTTCTAGTGACATGTGCACCAAGAACCCGGGACGAGTTCGGAGTGACTTTGGAGATAAGCGTTCTGTGTGTGCTGGAAGGTAATCGCATTACCGAGCTCGTAAACCTCTCCCCAAACACCGAGGTCTCTAGACCGGGCTGAACTGTGCCTTGGAGCTCGGCAGCGCTGTAGTAACAAACTCAATTAAGGCGTCGAGCTGGGAGCCAGGCTGGGCAGTAAATTAATTTTTAATCCGTGGACGTAGCTTGCTTTCCAGCGTGATGGATGTGCCGCCGCCCGGAGGCTGCCAGTCCAGCCAGGAGTGAGAGCGATAATCACATTCGCCAGTGTGTTGTTTTCCCCTCTGCCGGCCCCCCTGCCCCCACCCCCGGGACCAGAGAGCAGCCTGCGGCTTTCGGGCAGCTGGCGCGGTTTCTCGGTTTGCCTGGCGGGAGTTCTGGTCGTCTGGACTAACCGCGTCTCAGCTGTGACGCTGGTGGTCACTGGTGGTCCTCCTGGTCGATTAGATCACGCAGAGGATTAGCCTGGACGAGAGGGGGCTGACCCCACCCCGACGCCCGGCGTGCCCGCCCACTCAGCAAAGTGTCCCGGAAGCCCACCGTGGGCTGAGGACGGTCTTACGGAGAGCGTCTCAGTCCGCGCCAGGGCAGCAAACGGGACGGGTGCTCCCAGCTGGGATTTCGAGGATGGTCTACAGAGGCGGGGGCAGGGTTAGGAGAAACCAGAGGAAACGGTGGCGCCTCCAGGGTCTGGCAGCAGCAGGCAGAGGCTGGCGTCCCTGGGCTGGAAGGGGAAGGGGCTGCCGTGCCCGAGTGTGGTCAAGTCCTGGAGGGAACCTCTCGTTCACCTGGAACGAGTATCTGTGTAAGAGTTAGCTGTGAAGGTCTCCGACTTTTGAAGAGTAGCTCTATTTAATGTATAATTTCAAGGACGCGTTTAAATCTCTTTCTTCAAATCGATAACTACTTTTCAAGGAGGCCAATGCCTTCTCCATTAGGCCCCCGGGGCTGACTACTACTTTCTAAAATAATTGTCGAGTCACAAACTGCGTGCATGTTAAGCGTACGCTGTGGAAAGCCCTAGTGCGCGTCTGTGCCCAGGAAACCATCCCCCAGACCAAGAAAGAGAACACGTCCCACTTTTGCAAGGTTCCCCACGTCCATTGGTCGTCCTTCCCCTTTGCCCCGTCACCAGGCAGCCACCGACCTGGTTTCTGTCACTGTAGGGGACGTGTTTTCTACGGCTTTACGTAAATGGAGCCACACAGCGTGGTCGGGCCCCTTCCGCTTATTTTAAGATGCACCGTGGTGTCGGCAGGCGCCGCTAGCCCCCTCCACGCCGCGGCTGGGCGCTGTCCTGCTGTGTGAACTTGGCACGACTGGTCTGAGTCTTCCCCTGTGGATGGGCGTTGGGATGGTGTCCCATGTGGGCTGTCACAAATAAAGCTCCTGTAAACACTCATGTCCAAGACTTTGCAGGGATATTTAGTTTCTCTTAGGTGGAAGACCTACGAGTGTCCGGATTATAGGTAGTTACAGGTTTAACATATTAAGAAAATCTAAAACCACCGATATACACAGACGCTACCTATTCTGGTTAATCGCCAAACCGTCTTCCCAAGCTGCTGGGCCGCTTTGCGTTCCCGTTAGCAACGGGTGGGGTTCCAGTTCACGTCGTCCGCGGCGGTACTCGTGCGCCCGAGCTCGTCACGCCGGTTCGCGGGGTAAGTCGTGGTATTATTGCATCTTGGTTTTTATTTGCTCTTCCCCGGTGATCGGTGAGGTCGCCCATCTTTCCATGTGTTTATCTGCCATCTGTGTATTTTCTTTGCCGGGGGTTTTTTTCAGATCTTTTGCCCGTTTTCTTATTGGCTAGCTTATTTTCTTGTTATTGAGTGCTGACAGTCATTTGCATAGTCTTCGTACACTCTTTTGCCAGATACACTATTTGCAAATACCTTCTCCCAATCTGTGGCTCTCATTGTCATTCTCTTAGTAGTCACTCGCAAAGCAGAAGCTCGTACTTTGCACGACAATTTACCAATTTACCCCGATTTGTTCTGGCCGATGGTACTTGTGTCAGATCTGAAAAATTTCTGCTTAACCCAAAGTCACAAGTTGGTGAGTTAATTTTTGCATATGATGTGAAGTATGATTGAAGTTTATTTATTGCATATGGGTATCCGATTTTCCCATCACTGTTTTTGAAAGGACAATTCGTTTTCCATTGGATTCTCTTTGTGCCTTTGTGAAAAGCCAGTTGCTAGTGCATTTGCGTCTCTATTTCTGGGCTCTCTGTTCTCCTGCAGTGAACTATTTGTCTATCCTGGTGACAACACCGTCGCCGTTGCAAAAGCAGCTGCAGCTGTCAGTGATTCAAGGCAGCTGGAAACATTTGTTAAAGGATGGAATTTTAGTAGGCTGAGTTTAGGGATGGCTGCTGAGAAGGCCTGGGGGGTGGTTTGCCGTGGGACGTTGCTTGCTCGGTGGCTGTGAGCGCCGGCTCGTGGATTCCAGCTCGCGATGCGTCTGTGGGTCCAGCATTTACCTGGCCGTTCCTTCAGTTGCTCATAAGTCACGCCTGCTGGCGCCCACCTTACAGGTAGCTACAGGTGTGACTACCTTAAGAATACAGGTGGGGCCGCAGAACAGTGCCTGATGCGGGGTGCAAGCCAGCAAACGTGAGCTGGGGTCATATTGCAGTTGCTGCTGCTGTAGGTCATTGTGTCGGTTCTGGGCAACAATAGTGTGATGGTTTTTCCTGGAGACGTTATCTTCCCACATCAAGTCGAGATAGACAATGATTTCTGGTTAAAAATAAATCCAAGATACTTTTGGGAGTTTGTTAGAACAGTGAGTTTTCAGATTTTTTTTATCAGGAATCCTGGAAGAAACATACAAGGGGGTGTAGCATTCACACACACAGACACACACGCACACGCACCTTAAAAGACAAGTGTCATAAACGCGTATCTGCCTTTTCTAGGTGCAATTAAATTTGGTGTCTTCCCTTGTATTTCACTCTATCCTGTTTTATTCTGTTCTGTTTACAAAATGCGGATCGTGACTCACTAAACTGATTGAACAATGCAATAGAGAATTGTGCCCCACACTCTGAAGGCCGTGTCTCTGGAGAGAGCCCAGCCCGAGGCACTCCCTGCGGGTGAGCGGTGGGGACCGGGGGTCGGGCGTCGCGGCCGTAGCCATGGCATTCAGCGGCCGAGCAGGGTCTCGGCAGCCCCTTCTCAAAACCGAGACCCGCTTCTCCTCCGTAAAGGGAGAGAAGGAAAATCAGACCAGCACGTCCTCGGGTGCCTACAACAGACAACTTACGCCGCCGCCTCCACGCTGCCCACCAGAACGTCCCGGGGGCAAAAGGAAATGTTGGCATCGAGGTTTCGTGGATGAGGTTTCGTGGGTGAGGTTTCGTGGATGAAGACACGGCCTTCTGGCGTCGCGGATGACCCGACAGCGACGTCATCGGGGGCGGGTGGAGGTGTTGATGAGAAGCCTCGCGGCAGCGGCACCTCGTCGATGGAAACCGGAGAGTGGCGGTTGGGAAACGGGGTGGGAAGTGCCCTGGAGACGCCGAAGGAGCCGTGCTGGACGAGTCCTGGTGGTTTTTCGACTCTCCGCGACATGTACCGGGGTTTCCAACGCGCCGTCCAGTGCCGAATGTCGACCTCGGGGAAAGGTTGCCCGAGTTTGGCGGGAAAACGGTGTTTCTGGAAACTCATCGCTGACATTTAGAGATTGGGAGAATCCACATAAACACCAGGATTTCCCCGTTTTTTTTCTGGAAGATCGGACTCTGACTCCCAGGATGTAGAGTTGCCCGGGGGCACGCATAGCGCCAACCTCACCCGCTGCCCAGCCTGTAGGGGCCGTGCTGTGGCGTTGTTGTCACTCAGTGTGGCTGGAATATTAAAGTGCGGTCGCCAGAGACCCGAGTATCGATCTCTCGCTCGCTGGTTGGCAAGTCCGGTCGACCGGCACGCGGAGCCCCCAGCCTCGTCGCAGAGGGCTCGGGACGGAGGGCCAGGCTCCGCGGCGTCCAGCCCGGGATGCTCTGCGCAAAGTGCTGAGAAGATTAATTTCGGAAGGGATTCCTGATCCTGCCGTCGCAAATCCCCCCTGGGACTTGCAGCTGCCAGAGAAGAATTTTAATCACGTTCGGGACACCGGTTTAATCGCAGCTACGGTGATCATCTCTGTGTGTCGACCTGGTGGACGCGCAGGGAGCGTGGGGCTCACCGCCTCATCTGGGGGTGGAGCGGGGCGTCTGTGTGTTGAACAGGAGACAGAACAACGTGGTGTGTGCCCGGTGAGCACGGGAGCGTGCCGCATGGTACCTACCACGTCCCTGAATGTTTTAGGTGTCGTCGGGTCACACGGTGTTCGACCCCTTTTCTCATGTCTTGAAATCTTCTTTTCAAGGCGGGGACGTCTCCGGTGGGTGCCGGTGCATTTCGGCCACCTCCGCGACCGAGCTGCCCTCCCTCAGCCCTCGGGGAAAGAGGGGGTCTCGGGTGACCCGGCAGACGCCGCACTTAGCTAAGATCTAGCAATGGTTTTCCTTGTGTTTGTTTTTACGGTTGCGATTTGTAGTGAGTGATGCCGGTTTTCCGTTTCAGTGTCGTAAAATCAAGTCTCCTTGAAGACAAGTCTGTTTGAGAGAAAGTGAATTGACTTAAAAAAACATTACAAAGTCACTGCAGGAGACAGGAAGTGGATACGGCACAGACAGCGGAGGGAACCTGCTCGTCTGAGGTCGGGAGAGACGGTGGGGGCGCTCGGGGTGTGAGAAGGGACTGGAGGCTGCAGGGCAGGAAAGGAAGGCTTCCTGGAGGAGGCGGGACGGGAGCTGGGTGTTGAGGGTTGGAGAGGAGTTGGATTGGTGGGCTGGAGAGGAAAAGAGACATTGCGGCCAGGGGATGGGTCAGCGGGTGCCAAGGCTCAGGAATAGGAGCGATGCCGGGATGTTCTGAGAACGCAGGAGCCCGGGCTTGCTGGAAGGCAGGACGTGCAGGACTGTGTGGAGGGAGGAGGAGGACAGGAGGGGTTATCTGTGCCTCCATGAGCAGAAGGGCGTGTGTTGGGCAGCCGCTACCCACCCGGTGCGAGGCAGAAGCTAGCGGACATTGCTTTCCATCTCTTCTTCATCTTAATTTGCAAATCCCCCCAGAGGCCAAGCAGAGGCACGAAACTCAACGATTTTGTCAGAGGCTGTCTGTTGAATACTCCCTGGTTGATCGTAGCAAGCGCTTGTCGTCATTTTAGTAACTGCTTTTGAAATAACTCTAAGCTGCTAAAACACGTTTCAGAAACATAGGGGAAGTCGATAACAGAAAAACAATTAGCCACCCTGACATTTTTTATCTGGTCCGTTTCTTCTTGGTCTTTTCTTATTGACACGTTTTATTAATAAAAGTAGTCTCAGGGGCTGCAAACTCAGAAAACTACGGGGCCAGGTCAGGAAGTGAGGTGAGAGAGTAGGTAGGCCAGGAGTGAGAACCGGCAGACGCAGGGGCCAGCAGGGAGTGGGGGGACGGTGGCCTCCGTGGCCTGACTGTCCTGCAGGACACGGCTGGGCTCTGTGGGCTCAGCGCTGCTAGATCTTCTGATTATTAAAGAAACCTGAAAAGCCAGATTTTGATATAGAGTCTTCTTGTTTTTAAAATGGCTATTTAAGTCTAAAACAGTTAAATTTCTTTTTAATTTTCAGGTGTGCCAATACTGGGCGGACCAAACAGACTGTCAGGGCTGTGGGTTTCCTACCCAGTTCTAGAAAGTGCTCGATCCCTCTTCGTTCCCCAAGGGTCAGCTGCTGAGAAAGACAGGACAGGCCTCCCCAGCACCCAGGTTGTCAGCAGGGCGGAACCCCGGGGACACTCCCCTTCTGCCCACAGGTGGGCTGTGTCACAGCCACAGCTTGTGACAATAGTGATGATGATGGTGATGGTGGTGATGATGGTGATGATAATGATGATGGTAATGGTGATGATGGTGATGATGATGATGGTGATGATGATAATGATGACGGTGATGGTGATGATCAGGGTAATGATGGTAGCTTACACCTACAGAGTGCCTAGTAGGTACCAGGAACCTTTTAAAACAATTTCATTTCATTACCTTATTTACTCCCAACAATCTCGTGAGGAGGGCACTGCTAGCCTCAGTTTACAAATGAGGAAACTGAAGGCACGGAGGCTTTGTGCCGCTTTCCAGAGGCCAGACAGCCATGGTGTTGGGTCTGGGTTTGGACACCAGGCCGGCCCGGGCACGGAGTCTGCCCCGTGTCATCGCAAAGCTGCGTGTCCTTCACTGACGGTGATGCTTGACGTGTGACGTTAATGTGTTTTGCACGTGTGGCCCCTGCAAGTCCCATGTTGACATTTGGACCCCAGTGTTGCAGGTGGGGCCTGGCGGGAGGAGTTTGGGTCACGGGGGCGGATCCCCCAGGAGGGGCCTGGTCCCCTCCCCACGATAGCGAGTGAGCCTCACTTGATCAGTTCACAGGGGAGCCGGTTGTTCAAAGGAGGCTGGCGCTGCCTCCACCCTCTCTCGCCCCTTCCCCGCCGTGTGACGCACCTGCTCCACCTTCCGCCTTCAGTGGAAGCTTCCTGAAGCCCTCGCTAGAAGCGGATGCTGGTGCCGTGCTTCCCGTACAGCCTGCAGAACTGTGAGCCAGATAGACCTCTTTTCTTTATAAATTACCCAGCCCCTGGTATTTTCTTTATAGCAACAAACCCAGACTAGCACAAACATGTTGATGATTTAATCCCTTAGCTCTGCTCCAAATTCTTGAACAGAAAGTAGTCACTCTTTCTCCCTTTGTATCTGCGGCTTAACATTCTTAAGTGCAGAGAATGGGCCTGGTAAATACTTGACGTTAACTGTTTACAACCGTTTGCAATGGAGGCGCAGTCATTCATTCATTCAATGAACACACCCTCGACGCCGGCTTTGTGGCAGGACAGTGTTACGTGCTGTGGGATGATGAGTTAGACACATGCCCCGCCCTCGGGAGACCCGGCTTCTAGGTCAGTGGCTCCCACCCTGGAGCCCAAATCAGAACCATCTGGAAGTCTGGAAAGACAGATTGCCGGGTGGCTCCCCCTGGTTCTGAGCCAGGGGTCTGGGGGGCGGGCAGAGAATGTGCATTTCCGTTGGGCTCCAGGTGATGCTGCTGGTGCTTTGGAGACACCGGTCTAGATAAAGCCACAGGACGGCGAAGTCATAAGTAAGATTTCATGGTTTGAAAAAGCCCACAGCCGCCTCGACGCCAGTCACCAGCTGGCAGGCGCCTGTGCTCACTGGGGCCACTTTCTTCCCCGTACGTCCCTCCCCACGGTAGGACGTGGGCGCTGGTCGCCTGCATGCAGCAGCTGCGGGTGGGGTTGGAGGGCCCCGGCTGCACTCAAGTCTGTCTCTCCCCGCTACGGCTGTGTGTTCTTAGGCAAGTGGCCTGACTGCTCTGAGCTCCCACTTCCTTATCTTTGAAATGAAGGAAGGAAGAGTCATTCATTCATTTATGAAATAAAAAATATATGGAGGGTCCACTATGCGTCAGGCACAGAAAATACCGTAGTTAACAAAACAGATTAAAACAAATCCTCTTCCTCGTAGAGCTTGCTGTCCAGTGGGAGCAGACAGACCAACAAAATAAAGAAGTAAAAATATCTACATTCTAAGACAGGGAGTGCTGTGGAGAAACAGAGCAGAGGGGGAGGGTGAGGAGACTGAGTGGTTTGTAAGTTTAACTGGATGTTTAGGAAAAGCTTCTCAAGAAGAGGCCATTTGAATAAAGACCTTAAGTGGATGAGGAAGCGAGTGACGTGGGTATTCATGGAAGAGAGCGCCAAGCGGAGGCGACAGCCATGCAAAAGCCCTGGGGTGGGCAGGTGGTGAGTTCATTGAAATGATGTGCTGGGGAGAGGGGAGCTGGGGGTTGAGCACAGGGAGCCTGCGAGTCTTTAAGGACTTTGGCTGAACTCTGAGATAGGAAGTCGCTAGAAGTTTCTATGCAACGGAATAATGCATGACTTATTTAATTGTTTTAGTGGCGTTACTTCTGGCCACTGTGTTGAGAGTTTACTAAGGGGACTAAGAATGGACCAGAAGAAACCCGTTGAGAGGCCGTTACTGGAACCCAGGTGAGGGAGGGTGATGGCCTGTGCCAGGACTGTAGCAGTAGCTGTGGGGAAAGGGGTTAGCTTCTGGGTGGGTTTTGAGGTTAGCGTCCACGGGACTCAGAGAGGAGAGGAAAGATGCCTACGGGCTTGTGTCCAGGACAACCAGAGGATGGAGCTGCCATTGGTCAGCGAGGGAATGGCGGGAGCCCTCCTGGAACCCCAATCCCAGACGCCAGGCAGGGGCAACCTTGCAGCCGCCCTTTCTGAGAAGGACAGTCGCAGACCTGCTGCGTGACTCTTTTCTGCGCGGAAAGACAGACAGTGAACAGAGCCCCACCCAACCCCTTTCTCACAATTCTGATGTCTACAAAATTCTGAAAAACAAACTTATTTGGTGCTAAAATCTGAACCAACAGACGTGAAACAATTTCTTATCTTTTTTAATCCCACTTAGTTTGTGTCCATATGTTTCACTGCAGAAATGTGGATATATTTAACCACGAAAGATCACGTCAGACGCTGTTGGGAGCGTTACAATAGTCAGGTCTGGTGTGCGTCTTCTACATCCAGGACCTTCTGATTTCCTGCACACGGTTGGCCCCAGGGCTTCAGACGAGGGTCTGCGGGCTGTGACCTCAGAGCGTGTGACGTGCAGAGATGGACACAGTGGGGCAGAGGGTGAAGAGGGGGTAGTGAGGGGGGCCCCTCTGAGCAGGGGGCGTTTGGGTCGAGAGTCGAATGTCCAGACAGTGCCAGCCCCGAGAAAGACTTGAGGGGAAGACACCCGGGCAGGGGGAAAGGCAGTGCAAAGGCCCTGAGGCCGGAGCAAGTTTGCTGTGTTCCAGAACCAGAACCAAGAGTGTGTGGCCGGGCCGGGAGGGCAAGGTTGTGCGTGGCCGGGGACGTGGCTGCAGAGGGAGGTCGAGGTGA
This sequence comes from Lepilemur ruficaudatus, assembly GCA_963574885.1. Taxonomy (NCBI): domain Eukaryota; kingdom Metazoa; phylum Chordata; class Mammalia; order Primates; family Lepilemuridae; genus Lepilemur; species Lepilemur ruficaudatus. The sequence continues at coordinate 11,823 of CAUYRT010036325.1, forward strand.
GGTGGGACAGGACAGGTGGGGCAAAGCCGTAGGAGGTCTCGGATGCCAGGCAGGCGGGGGTCGTCTCATCCCCTTCACAGAGGACTTGACTGTCCTTCCCTGTGTCTGTCTCTCTGTCCTGCCACACCGTCAGGGATTTTTCTACATGCAGCTCTCTGCTTCCGGGCACTGCACCTGCCCGGGTGCGGTGGAAACAATCACTTTGCAACCTCTGCCCTGGCGGGATTCATTCGGGGCTTGCATCCGCGGCGTGCGGTGTGCACATACGCCTCTCAGCTTGTGGCGGGGCTGCTCCGGCTGCTTCCAGCGGCTCATGCTAACGAGCTCCCCACGCCGCTCCTGCCCTGCCAGCTCTGGCTTCGTCCCTGCCGCTGCTTCCAGGCCCACTGGGACACACGGCCTCACCAACCGCTTGGCTGGAGGACAGTTTGGCCGGATTCTCCTCTCGGGTGATTGCTGTGGTCCTGGGTATGAGCAGGTGCACACGCGGGGCCCGTCCGCCTCCCGCCCCCGTGCAGCTCAGCGCCGGTCGGGCTCTCCCAGGCAGGGCGAGCAAGTCCCCGGGGCCACGGGCAGCCTGCGGAGGCCGCGGACACGTGGGATCAGAGGCTGCAGTGCGGGGCGTCTCAAAGGGCACTGGGCCGTTTCCTTTGTAGTGAAATGCTCGTGTCTCTGGTCGTGGAATCATGGTTTTCCTTTGCTTCCTCCTTCCTTCCTCTTCCCTCCTTCCTCTCCTTCCTCCCTTTCCTCTTTCCTCCCTTTTCTCTCTTCCCCCTTCCTTCCTTTTTGTCCTTGCTTTGGTCCTGTGGCTTTAGAGTGTGCATTAAAAGATACAGAGAGGTCAAAGAGCTGCCTTCTCACCCTCGGAATGAAAGCCGAGGTTCTCACTGTGGCCCACAAGGTGCTGCGTGATCTACAGCCTCTTCCTGCTTGGCTGTCTCCCTCCCTGTGGCCTCTGCCCGCCCCCATGGCCGCTAGCTGCCCTCCAGCTGGTCACACACGTGCCGAGTCTCCTGTCTGAAACACTGTCCCTTGCTGTAGAGAGAGGCCCGTAACCCCCCCACGCCCACTCAGCCTCAGTCCAGGCGTCCAGTGCGTGCCGGTAACCAGCTCTCTGGGGAAGAAGAAACAACCTTCTGGTGTGCAGTGTTGGCTCATTTCCATGGTGTGAATTCCTCCACCACGATCACGTCCCGTGACACAGACTGGGCAGGGGATGCACGTCGCTGCCTCTCATGGGGTGGGTTGGAGGGGACCTGCTTCCTGACCAGCCTCTCTGGTCCGTTCCCTGTCCCCTTTACAGGGTTTCAGTTTTTTATCGCACTTATCACTATCTGGCATATTGCATCGACTGGGTGCCTGTCTCTCCCCACTAAAGTAGAACGGGGGCTTTGTGTGTTTTCTGTAAGGCTGGACCTTCTGGCACCTAGAACAGCTCCTGCGAGGGCAGGCGAGTAAGGACTGTTACGTCATCATTATAGATAGATACATGGTAGCGTTGCTTCTTACAATAACAAAGGAGGAAACAAATTGCATATTCACTGGTGGGGACTTGGCTTTCCTTGGATAGACTCTCACATGGTGTTGCTTGGAAAGGTTGTGGGAGGAAATCTATCCCTGCGTCCGTCTGGGAAGTTCGGGTCCCGCTGTGGCAAAGCGTAGTCTCCGACCTCAGAAGCTCATTTCCTGCTCCAGCGGCTGGTTCGTCTGGTTGGCAGGAGCCGCTCGCTGCTGCTCCTCGGGGACCCGGCTGGTCTGGCACAGCCGTCTGCAGCGGTGCTGGCCCTGCCGGGGGTGTCCCTCGAGAGGGCCTGGGCAGGTCACCAGGACTCAGGTCTCCTGCTTACAACTCACGGGTCAGAGCTGGGCATGGGCCCACCCTGTGAAGGGGTCCAGGAGGTTCAGTCTTCCTGGGAGGGGAGGAAGCCAGGCCAGCGAGCAGCATGGTGACAGCTACATGCCCAAGGAGTGTGGGCACCGGCAGGTGGCATCGGGTGGCGTGGGACCCCCAGGCTATAGGTGGGGCAGCTCCCGCACCAGCAGGAAAGCCCCAGGCCACGCACGGTGTGGTCCTTCCCGAGCTCCCCGGAGTCTGAGTCCCCAGGCGCTGTGGATGAGGGAGCTCAGGTAACCTCACAGGAGAAAAGCAAAACCACCCCAGTGCCTGGGGCTCAGAGACCCGCAGTCCGTACTCCGAGAGGCCCACATATGAGCCCATTCCGGGTTTGACGACTCCTCTGGGCTCCTCTCTTGCACACTGGGGATTTTTATTTACGTAGAAAATAAAACGATGCAATATCAGAAATTCTTTATAAGGAAATGGTTTGCCCCAGAATCCTCTTCTCTCTTTGGGAGCAGAACGAGATGAGAATTGGACTCTCCAGTGTGGTCGGGGCAGGGGCTTCTTCCTCCTTGGTCTGTGACTGGGGGAAGCGGCGGCCCATCCCGCGGGTGACTCCTGCGGTGATGGGGATGGCGGAGGCGTGAATGTCACCTACAGGCACAGGGCACCTGCTCTTGTTTTTCAAAACACTACATGCTGCATTTATTTATCTCCACAAGGAACAATGTGGTGTTTATGATGAGGTTTTATTTGAATCTGGTTGATGGATTTTATTTTCTCCATTTGGCGATTTCCTTATTCGCGAGTTCTGTTTACCCATAGCTCCTTCTGCAGGGAGGAAGATTGCGGCATGCCCCTCAGCACGGTGATGATCCCTCTACGCAGAGACCCACCCACAAGGAGACAGACCGTCCTCAGCACCCTGCTTGCTATTTTCCTTCTCTTCGGAATCGGCACCTTCTCCTCTCCCCTGTGAATTCAGTGCGCGCCTGCAGAGACGGGGGCGGGGCTGGCAAGCGAGCTGGGCGGGCCGTGCGGGGGTGACCTGCCAGGGAGGGGATTTCTGCACGGAACAGCTGCGCTCCGGGGCTGGAGCAGCCCAGACAGCTCTCGACATCGCCCACGTCCCTCAGCTTGGGGGCCTGGCCACGTTGCGCAGACCCAGCTTCGTGTGTCTCTGCTGGCACCCTCCGCCGCCAGCCCCGCGCCCCGTGTCCTCGGCTGCCCCCGACACAGGGACAGCACGGCACCTGCCCCCAGCCAGGGCCAGCCCCCTGCCCTGTCCTAGGGCCACCTCTGCAGACTTCAGAGAGCCCTTTGAGACCTGTTACTGATGTCTAACTAGACCCAGATCATGAGAGTCACTTGCTCATCTATACAGCCCATTTTCTTAGTGCACCTGGGTCTTCAGTAAGGACACACACACACGCATGCACACATACACATGTACACACAGTGCATACATGTACACACAGCATACACACCCATAGTGCACATGCCTATGCACACACACACGTGCACACTCCTACACACATGCACACACCTACACACACCTATACACATGCACACACATGTACACACCCATACATGCACACACATATACCCACACACATGCACACACCTATACACATGCACACACCCACACACATGCACACACATGCACACGTACACACAGCATACACATCCACACACAGTGCACACACCTATGCACATGCACACACCTATACACATGCACACACATGTACACACCCACACACGCACACACCTGCACAAACGCACACATCTATGCACATGCACACTCACATGTGCACACTCCTACACACATGTATGCACATACAACACATGCAC
>CAUYRT010036326.1:0-43085 GCA_963574885.1 Lepilemur ruficaudatus
GTTATAACTAATTAAGCCATTATTCATAGTAAATATATAACAATTTATTGATTTCAAAATATATAATATATTATACATATTTTCAATAATCCTTTCTTGGTGGGAATTTGAATGTCATTTACTATTTTTTTTTGTTTACTCCCCACCCCCCAAATCCCTAGTGAACACTCCCACCATTTGAGCACCATAGTGTCAATCAGTCAATACCAATTTGATGGCGAGTACAAGTGGGGCCCATTCTTCGGGTCTTGTGTCACCTCACTTTGAATAATGGGCTCAAGCTTAATCCAGGATAATATAAATGGAGTAAAGACATGATATGTAAATTACAATTAAAAAATAAATAAATAAATGTTTTTTAAAAAAAAGAAATGACAGCTAGCACCGCTTATATTATCCTGGATTAAGCTTGAGCCCATTATTCAAAGTGAGGTGACACAAGACCCAAAGAATGGGTCCCACTTGTACTCTGCCATCAAATTGGTATTGATTGATTGACACTATGGTGCTCAAATGGTGGTAATGTTCACTGGGAATTTTGGGGGTGGGGGTGGACCCACATCCGGGGGATGTGGTGAGCACTGTGAAGGGGAGGGGCATGCTTGAAGTGTATTTGGGGATGGGTATTAGGGGACTTAATAGGGAGTAGGAAATCCTCTAAAACTGATTTATGTGAATAGCTGTCCAACTTGGTAAATTTACTAATAACCATTTAATTGTACACTTGAATGTCATTTACTTTTTATGCAATACATATATGATGTTATTCTAAGGATAGAGGATGTTTTACAAACATCTTCAAATTATGGGGACCAGGGTCCTGAAGGACTTGATGCGTGTGTGTCCTGTTGTAGGAACTATCGAAACAAACACTAGCATGGGGATGCTTTCCAGAAAATACCTACCATTAGGATAAATATAGAAAATCTCTGTTGTAACCCTCTTACAGATTTTTATTCAAAGGGAAAAATTCTAGAAGAGAAGAAAGAATAACTGACAAAATGAGCTATATTGCCATAATTTAAACTCCAGTTACAAGTGTATCTCAGCAAATTTTAAGTTAATATTATCAGTTATACCCAAGCAATAATTTAGTTTATTTATTTTATTACTAATCCAGTCAGCATATTATTTATCTATAATTTGCAATAAAAACATAAATGAAACTTTACTTAAAAGTAAATCACTAAACAGCCCTTGAGAAAGATAAGGGGATTCTTCCAAGGGGATTTTATTGTAGTAGCATAGGTTATGGCAGTGTCTTTTATTATTATTATTATTTTATTTTGAGACAGAGTCTCACTCTGTCACCCTGGATAGAGTACCATGGCATCAGCCTGGCTCACAGCAACTTCAAACTCCTGAGCTCATGTGATCCTCCTGCCTCAACTTCCCAGGTAGTTGGAACTATAGGCCCATGCCACCACACCCAGCTATTTTTTTTCTGTTTTTAGTAGAGAGGGGTCTCGCTCTTGCTTTGGCTGATCTGGAATTCCTGACCTCAAATGATTCTTCCTGCTTGAGCCTCCCAGAGTGCTAGGATTACAGGCATGAGCCACCACACTTAGGTGGTAGTGTCTTTTTAGCAGAATTCAAGTCCTTTTAAATGACATTTGGCCATGGATATGACAAATGATGTTTTTTTTATTCACATTCCTCTTCTGATACTTCATATATCAAAAATCCTGTCAACATAATTGTCCTTGCCTTTTTTATGCATACTCATAATCAAAAATAAAATGGTTGTTCTATTTCAGGCTATAGAATATGAACATTCTTTTTTAGGAATCCACATTGATTATAGTTAGTATGAGTTAGGTATGCAAATTATGAGACTGAAGTTTTTCGTATATTAGGTATTTTATCCCAAACCTAAGTATTTGATATCAGAAAATAATTTGGTTTAAATTACTCCAGTATCAATTGTTTCCAGTCATTTCTCAAAATATAAGAAATGCAAATATGTGTGGCAATTACAAACAAATGTAATTTTCAATATACACATTATTATAAAATAGTTTCTTTTTTAAATTAGTAATTTAATAATGCTACTTACATGCAAAGAATGCTATTAGGAGATACTGGGGAAAATAAAAATTAGAAATAAATGTTCCTTTAAAATATAAAATAGTTTTTATTTACTTATATTTCATTCATTCATTCATTAATCCATTAATATAGCCATCTAATCATTCAGGAAACATTTATTGAGTGCCTTGAGTATTTCTAAGACTACATATATAATATTATCCTGATTCCTAAAAGCTTTCATTCTAACAGGAAAAAATGTAAAAAAAAATAATTGCTATAAATTAGGAAGCTAAAATATATAGAAAATACTATGTTTGAGAATGTAATTGCTTTATGAATTTTTTAAAAGACAGTATCTATCTGGGTTACTAGCCAAAATATTCATGAGGTAGATGGCATCTTTGTGTGGCTATGAAGAGATGGAAGATACAACTAGCATCACAAACATATGTACTTTTACTTTTGCAAAGAAATAAATTTGAAAAAAAGTGAAGTAAATAAATGCATTTTCAGTGGATTGACTTAAAAGGTAAGATAAATGCAAGGGATATTTAGAAATATGTTTTAAAGATTGGTTGAGGTCAGAGTATTGAGAACTCAATATTCTGTTTTATTTGTTGTAGACAAATCATATTAAAATGTAGAGAATTTGAAGTAATCAATAAATCTGAGCAAATACATAATAATTTAACTTTATAAAGAACAAATTGTTTTCATTTGTTCAGGTTACATATACAAAGTGATTGTATATTAGGACACAAAACATTTAAAAATTTAATACTGACAACATTTTGGAAAAATTAGTTGATGACATTAATAAAAGTTAGTGTCACTGAAAGAAGTTAAAGAATATCTAAATAAATGGAAAAACATCCCATTTCTGTGAATTGGAAGACTTAAAATCGTTGAGATTGAAATACTGTACAAATTGACCTACAGATTCAACACAAACCCTATCAAAATTCCGGCCTTGTATTCAGAAATTAACAGGTTGATTGTAAAATTCATATGGAACTGCAAAAGATGCAGAATAACCCAAACAATCTTGATAAATAAGAGCAAAGTAGGAAGTCTCACATTTCATGACTTCAAAACTTACTACAAAGCTACAATAATCAACATAATATGTGTTAGCACAAGGATAGGCATAAAGATCTATGGAATAAGATTGAGAATTCAGAAATAAATCATTTACAATTGATTCATTTTAGACAAGGATGCCAAGACAACATGATTGCGAGAAAGCAGAGTCTTTTAAAAAAATAATGTCGGGACAAATGAAATGGATATTCACATGGAAAAGAATGAAGTTCTACCCATATCTCATCCCTTATACAAAAATTAACTCAATGGATGAGTAAACCCACATGTAAATGCTAAAACCATAAAATTTTTAGAAGAAAATGTCGGAAGGAATTCTTGCAACCTTAGATTAGGTAATTGTTTTTAAGATATGACAGCAAACCCAAGTAACAACAATAAAAATAGATAATTTGTCTTCTCTAAAATCAGAAACAAGGCAAAGATACCTACTCTTTTCACTCTTATTCAACATTTTACTAAAGTTTTAGTCAGTGTAATCAGATTAAAAATAGTAATTCAAACAAGGTTTAAAAGAAAAAAAAACTTCCTATTTGCAGACATAGATGTTGTAGATTGCAAGGAAACTAACAAAAAAAGTCCTCTTAGAATGAATAGGTGCATTGAGCAACATCAGAAGATATACGGAACATTACACAACCATAAAAAATTCAATTACATTTCTAGATATGAACACATGGTCACTGAAATTAAAGATACAGTAACATTTTAAATCGCTCAAAACAAAATGAAATATTTAGACATTAATATAATCCTAACAAAATATGTGCAGGTCTTGCACACTGACAATTACAATACACTGACGAAAGAACTCAAGGAAGAGATAAATGAATGGAAAGACTCACTCTGCTCATGGACTAGACAATTCAAGGTAATAAAGATGTCAATTCTCTTCAAATTTATAAACAGATTTAATGCAATTCCTATACAAATCTCAGCAAGAATTTTTGTAGATAAAGACAATATTATTTTAAAATTTATATGGAAAAAAAGGATTTCAAATTGGTACAACAATTTTGAAAATGAATAAAGTGGGTAGAATAGTCTAACCAAAATCAAGGCTTATTATGTATTTACAGGTAATATTGGCAGAGGAATAGACAGGTAGATTAATTTAACATAATGGAGAACCCAGGAATAACTCCACACAAGTATGGACTATTTATTTTTGAAAAAGTGCAAAAGCAATTCATTAAAGGATGGATGATCATTTCAGCAACAGGTCATTGCTAGGCAAGAGAAGATAAAACCTTAACTTAAACCTCACATTTTATAGAAGAACTCACTCAAAATGGATTACAGACTGAAATGAAGAATGTAAAACTATAAACCTTTTAGAAAGAAAGGAGAAAATCTTTAGAATCTATAGCTAGGCAAAGAGTCCTTGACATCGAAAGTACAATTCATATAATTAAAATATTTGTAAATTTGACTTCATCTAAGTAGTTTGGCTCTGTGAAAGACCTTGTTAAGATGGAAAGTCAAGCTACAGGCTGAGAGCAAACATTTGCAAAGCATATATTTGACAAAGGTCTAGTGTCTATCAAAATTCAACAGTAAAAAGCAAAAACAAACAAATACATTTAAAAGAAAAACAATCCAGTTACAAATAAGCAAAAACATGAATAGTCAGTCATTTCACTGAAAAGGGTATACAGATGACAAGTAAGTGTATGAAAAGGTATTCAACATCATTATCACCAAGGAAATGCAAATTAAAATTACAGATGGATAACACTACACACCTATCAGAATGATCACAGTAAAAAGCAGTGGCAATACCAAATGCTGGTAAAGAAGTAGTGAAACTGGTATGTGTAAGATTCAAATGTCCTTTAGTGGCTGAATAATTAGACAAAAGTTTAAAATAACCATGCCATAGACTGCTAATTAACAATAAAAAGGAGCAAAATATTGAAACGCACAGCAATCAGGATGAAGCTACAAAGAATATGCTGAGTGAATAAAAAATAGTTTGTTTACAGTCTTTAAGTAAGTATGGTGAGAGGGAGGAGAAAGAAAAATCAATGTGCTATATAAAAAAGCAAAAATAAGTAATCTGTAAGGTGATAGCAATGTTCTATATTTTGATCTAATCAAAGTCAATATGCTGGTTATGATATTTACAATTGTTTTCCAAGTTGTTACTATCGTAGAGACTGGGTAAAGTGTACGTGAGATCTTTTTGTTCTATTTATTACAACATGAGAATCTACAATTATCAGAAAATAATAAATTTAATTTCAAAACAAGCTTGCTTATTAAAAAATAAGAAAGTAAAATGTCACAGAAGAAACACTTTGCAGCATAGAACAGGTGGAATTTGATTATAGAAAAAAATAGAGAAAGAATAGTTCTGTTATTTTCTACTATTTTTACAAGATATATCATTTGAAATACAATAATTATTGAATATCTACTTTTTTCAAGGTCCTGAGTCCTCCTTTATGACTACTTTGCTTTATGGTTATATTTAAATAAACAGCAAATAAATTATTGGGTAGCTCAAATGGTCAACATTGATTTACCCCTTTCTGAATACTTTTTAAATTTATAAAACACAATATTCTACAACCAAAATTAGCATTCATTGCAATAACTCTGAACTCCATTAGAATCCAATCAACAAATAGATGGTAAGGTATGATAAGATTTGATTAATGAGTATATTGTCTTATATTAAAATTACTTTGAAAACTTTTAGGTGGAATCAGTTTTTAATCAGTAGTGCCCATTTCTGGATTATCTTGGATAGACAAACACTGTTATAATGATACAATTAAAAAGACTTTGAGTGGTTTAATTGGCTTGGATAGCATATGAGAAATGTATTTTAATAAATGTAATTGTCAGTTCTTTGATCCAAATTAGGACATTTTTTTCTTAATGAAACAATCAGTATACATGCTGATCATGGCAATGATTGGGTTTTTACTAAGGAAAAAGTAATTGAACAACTAACCAAGGCTACCAACCACAGTAATTAATTGTCAGAACTGAGGCTCTGCTGCTGAGGAAAAGGCCAGATCATGCCAGCAAAAGCATAGTAGTCCATGCAAAATCAGCATTGAATGAGGACTGATGTCAAGTTGGAATAAGCTTGTGATTAAACATTTAAGGGATATCCCAATAGGATATAGTATGAAGATTTATTCCAATCTAGGAGATATATGCTCAGTGGAAAAAGACTCACAAAAACCTCAAGTGCGTTCCAAGAACCAAAGTGTCAAGTCAGATCTTTCATGAGAGCAGCATGCCTTTAAGAAAATTTTGGCAGGAGGTGTGAGTAATAGTATTAAATTGGCAACAGATAGGAACAATGTCACTCACTTGACTTCCTGGCCTTGAGATACATAGTAAGTATTTCACAGAATAAAACAGCTTGCATTTGAGAAGGCTGCAAGGAAAGTAGTGTCTTTAAGGAAAACCAAATGGAGGCAAAGATAATTCCATTTTACTGAAAATATAACTTGAGTTTCATAGAGTGTGACAGAAGTATGAAACTTGGAAGTATATGAAGCAGTATAAAAAAACAAACAAGTAATGATGAAAGACTAGGGAGATAGAAGCTCCTAGTGATGACTGAGGTCAACAGCCATATGAGGCTTGTGAGGGAGGAACAGCAAATGGATTTTGTACTGTAATCCATTAGCCACTCCAGGGTTATGGAAGCTTATGAGAAGGTGGCTTCTTGATGGTTTCTCTGAGTAGTGACATCACACTGTACAGGAAGGAAATAGAAGTGCTTCTGTGTAAGTTTGTTCATTTAGCTTCATGCAAGACATTGCCGTAAGCACTGAGGATTCAGAAGTGAGCAAAACAGATGAAATCCTTACCCTCAAAAAGCTTGAATTCTAGCAGAAAGGACAGATAGAAAGGGCACAGATTGATATCAAGAACTACTTGGCATCTCTAGGTAAGGTCTGTGCATGTTTATGTTAAACATGTATGTGTACATGTGCAACAATGAGGGGAGATTGACAGGGAGGCTATCAATAGTGTCTCAAATGAAACAGTAGAAGTATATAGCAACTCCGGAAGTGCAAAAGAATTTTGTCTGGACCTGCCAGGTGCTCTTTTTAATTTAATTTAATCTATTGGTCTATGTGTCTTTCTGTCTGTCTGTCTGTCTGTTTGTCCATCTATAACTTCTGAGTTCCTTAATCTAAACCACCCCCTCTTGTAGCTGTACCAGTTAATTCCTGTTTGAACTCAATGTATATTTGTGTTCCAAATTTCCATATCTCTCAGGCCTCTACATTTCTTCTTATATATCAGCCTGTCTGGATTTTTATATCCTTATTATTGCCCCAGCCTGAAGTTTATTCCTAATATTCTGCTCAGTTTCAGTTCTCAGGTTTCTTGCTCCTAGATTCCAGTTTTTTTCTAATTTTTAAAATTTTGGACTGGCTCACATCTATTGAAGACCAATACTAAGAAGCATGTGGGACAGATATTTATAACGAACAATCTGTTAAATCATAAAGACTTTCAAATTTACTGTCTTCCCGTCTCTATCATGATTCTTCACTTTTAAATGACACTAAATGTACAAATTTGCATAGACATCTTCCTTGTGATTTTTCTTTGGATGGAATTAATTAATTTATTGCTTCAGAATGCCACTATTATTTCCAAAACTCTCTCTCAAACTCCCTCAAGGGAAAGAATACTACTGATAAACAAATTTAAGGAAATTTGCTTCCTCAAAGCATAAGGACTAATTTACTGATGGTAGTAAAAAATTCGGAAAATCTCACAGAGAACCAAGGATCCTGGACAAGACAGCATCAAACAATTATCCTGTTTTATCCTTTATTACTCCCATTGCCGTGGTGTTAGAAAGAGGGAGGGTTTTTGGAGAAGTGGGGAAATTCTAATGTTCTTGCTTATAAATCTGAGTGATTACTTTGGATGCTTACATGCTTCATAAACTCTCTTAAGATTCTTCCAATCGGTAAGAGTTTGAATTCCTTGAAGTTATACCTACACTCCAAAATGCCCACAGCTACTAAAATGGAGAGTGAATGAGGTGTAGGTAGAACCTGAATCCACATGCAGACATCTTATATTAGTCAGGGTTCTACAGAAAAATGAACCAATGGGAAATATATTTAGAATGATATTTATTATAGTCATCCAAAGATATATACAGAGGATTGGTTCCAAGACTTCCAGAACATACCAAAATCCATACATACTCAAGTCCTGCAGTCAGCCTTGTGGAACTCATATATGTGGAAAGTTGTCCCTTTATATACATGGGCTTTGCATCCCACAAAAACTGTATTCCATTTGCTTTTGAAAAAAAAATCTGTATATAAGTGGATCCATGCAGTTAAAAGCCATGTTGTTCAGGGGTCAATTGTATAAGGAATTGACTCATATGATTATGAAGTCTGAGGAGTCCCACAATCTGCCATCTGCAAGCTGGAGACCCAGGAAAGCTAGTCGTGTAAATTTCAGGCCACGTCTAGTGGCCTGACAGTCAGGAGATCTCATGGTGTAAGTTTCAAAAGGCAGGAGAAGACTAATATCTCAGTTCAAGCAGTCAGGCAGAAAGAGAGAATCCAACCTTTTTGCTCTATTTGGGCCCTCCAATGGGTTGGATGATGTTCACTCACACTGGGGAGGGTAATCTGCTTTTCTCAGTCCACTAATTTAAATGCTAAATACCTTCATAGACAAACCAAGAAATAACATTTAACCAGATATCTCATGGCCCAATCAAGACGATGCATAAAGTTAACCATAATATATCCACTTTCAGAGTGAAAAGCCATCAAATCCTTTTATGCTATTTATCTTGCTTGGTCTTTTCTCATGTTTGTCACAAATCCAAAGGTGATATGATGACAGAAATACAAGTAGTGTCCAAATATAGTAGCAGCTGTCAGGAACAAGAAAATGTGACAACATAATGTGTAAGAGGGGATGTGGGGTCATTAAAAGGGGAAAGAGAGAATAGATAGAGTCTGGTGAGAGAAAACCCAAATACTGCATCTCAGTTTCTGACCATTTTTTCCCAGGCATATAGGAAACATCTGTTGTCACCCTGAGGCTAAGCATCATTCTTTTCTGAGGTTTGATAGAGGGTGGCAGGTGTATTCTAATTTGCAGAGTAAGGCAGGGTTTCACTCATGCAAGTTATATAGCAAGTTAGATACTGGAGAACCGTCAATGTCCTAATAATACTACATAATTCATATAATCACTTTCCTTCACTGAATTATATCATCCCATTGAATTAAATCAGAAAGTGTTAATGTGGAAAAATATGCCAGAAAGTACATCTGAAACCTTTTAATAAATAAGGGTTGCATAATATCTAGAGCCACACTATTTGGTAGATGTACCATTTCAACAGTGGGAGTCTCCATGAGCAATCCACCAAGGAGGTTGTTAGAATTGCAGACTCTCAAGCCTCATCAGTTCCATGAATATGAATCTTCATTTTAACAGGTCTCCAGCTGATTCATGTATATTAAAGTTTGAGAAACACTGGCTTAAAACATGAACAATGGAGCCAGGTTTTTGTGTTCAAATCTGACCCCTGGAACTTGTTAACTGAATGACTTTGGGCAAATTCTTAAACTGTGCCATTCAGTTTCCTTATATGAAAAATGAGAGAAAAAAGGGATCTACTTTCAAGGGTCACTATGATGGTTAAATTAGTTAGTACATATTACAGGGTGACCAACCCTTATTCAAAATACCTGGGACCAGTAATGTTTTGGATTTCATATTTTTGTATATTTTGGAACATTTGCATACACATAATGAGATATCTTGGGAATGGGACACATATCTAAGCAGAAAACTCACTTATATTTTACATATACATTATATACATTGGCTGAAAGTAATTTTATATAATATTTTTAACAATTTTGTGCATGAAACAAAGTTTGTGTACATTGAGTCATCAGAAAGCAAAGGTGTCTCTATCTCAGCCACTGATGTGGACAATCGGTGGCTGTTTGGCATCACTATCATTCCTGACGCTAAATTTCTATGCTATCAATAAGCAAACATTTTCCTACACTTATTCACACTTAAGTACTTAAAAGCAAAAAAATGACATACCATTAACACCGTGAAAATATAATGTGTTCATGGTAACTAAGCACTACAGTAGCATCACCAGAATACCTGCATCAGTTGTTAAACACCAGCAACAACAAACAACATCAGGCTTTTTGTCATCGCCTGTGATGCTGTGTTTTTATTTAAAGGTTACTGTACAGTGCATTTTATTTTTTTCAGTGAGAAGAAACATCACAGGCATAAAGTAAGTGGATCCTCTAGGAAGGAGGAGGCATTCTGCTGGATTGTTTTAAAAAATATATTCTCCAGAGTCCTCTACCTCATTAACAATGTTTTTTGTCTTAGAAATCTCTCTTTGAGGATTTTTGCATCTATATTCATAAGGGATATCGATCTGTAGCTTTCTTTTTTTGTTGTGTTCTTTCCTGGCTTTGGTACCAAGATGATACTGACTTTGTAGAATGATTTGGGGAGGATTCCCTCCTTCTCGATGTTATACAGTAATTTCTGCAATATGGGTAAGAGCTCTTCTTTATAAGTCTGTTAGAATTTGGCTGTGAATCCATCTGGTCCAGGACTTTATTTGGTTGGAAGATTTTTTTATTACTGTTTCACTCTCACTGCTCATTATTAATCTTTTCAGGAGTTCTATTTCTTCCTGATTAAGTATTGGAAAGTTGTGTGTTTCCAGGAGTTTGTCCATTTCCTCAAGGTTTTCTAGTTCATGTGAACAGAGATTTTCATAGTATATTCATGAGTGGTATTTTGTATTTCTATGGTATCAGTTGTAATATTTCCTTTTACATTTTGAATGTGTATTGTAGCACAATTCACATTGCAAAGATGTAGAATCAACCCAAGTGTCCATCAATTCATGAGTGGATTAACACAATGTGGTATATGTATACTATGGGGTACTACTCAGCAATAAAAAAAGGATTAATTTATGCCTTTTGCAGCAATTTCAATGGAATTAGACCATTATTCTAAGTGAAGTATCTCAAGACTGAAAAAATAGTCCCACCAACAGTGTATAAGCATTTCTCTCTGCATTCATGCCAGCATTTATTGTTTCTGGACTTTTTAATAAAAGCCATTCTAATCAGGGTAAGGTGATGTCTCATTGTGGTTTTAATTTGCATTTCCCTGATGATTAGTGATGTTGAGCATTTTTTCGTGTTTATTGGCAATTTGTCTCTCTTTTTTGAGAAAGGTCCATTCGCATCTTTTCCCACTTTTTAATAGGGTTATTTGGTTTTTTCTCCCTAATTTGCTTAAGTTTTTGTAAATTCTGGTTATTAGCTCTTTATCAGATGTGTAGCTTGTGAATATTTCCTCCCATTCTGTAGGTTGTCTATTTGCTCTGATGATTATTTTCTTAGCTGTGCAGAAGCTTTTTAGTTTAACCAAATCCCATTTATTAATTTTTGTTGTTGCCATGATTGCTATTGGTGTTTTTTCATAAATTCTTTGCCTAGGCTGATATCTAGAAGAGTTTTTCCTACATTTTCCTCTAGAATTAGTACAACCTTTATGGAAAACAGTATGGATATTTCCTCAAAGAACTAAAAGTAGACCTAAGATTTGATCCAGCAATTCCACTACTGGGTGTTTTCCCAAAGGAAAAGAAAAAAGACACCTGCACTCAGATATTGATTGCAGCATAATTTACAGTTGTAAAGATATGGAATGAATTCAAGTGCCCATCAATTCATGAGAGGATTAATAAAATGTGGTATATGAATACCATGGAGTCTTACTCAGCTTTAAAAAAGATGAATTAATATCTTTTGTAAAAATCTGGATGGAACTGGAGACCATTCTCCCAAGTGAAGTATTGCAAGAATGGAAAAACAAACACCACATGTACTCAACATTAAATTGGAACTAACTGATGAGCACACAAGTGCACAGAGGGAAGTAAAACTCAGTGGAGAGAAACCACGGGGAGTAGGGAGGAGAGGAGGGGAATAAACCAATGTAATGGATACTAGGAATACTACTTGGGTGACGGGTACACCTGTAGCCTGTGCTCAAACATTACAAAAGCAATCCACGTAACCTAAAACATTTGTACCCCCTTAATATCTGAAATAAAAAAAGAATGGATAAACAAACACCACATGTTCTCTCTAATAAATTGGAATTAACTAAGGCACACGGAGGCAAGTAAAAGTCATTGGAGATCAAGCTGGTGGGAGGAGGGGAGGAGCAAAAACCTATCTAATGGGTACAGTGAACACTATTTGGGTGAAAGGCACACTTACAGCTGTGACTCAAGCATTACAAAAGCTATCCATGTAACAAAAACATTTGTACCCCTTAATATTTTGAAATAAAAAAAATAAAAAAACTGAATATTCAATTGGTTAAGCAGTCAAAAATAAAAATTAAAAGCTATCAAAACCACAAACATTTTACGTAAAAAAAAAATGTCTATTTGATTTTATATGCTGACATGGTTTCTTGTTTTTCTATGAATGCACACTGCTCTAGTCCTTCAGTAAGCCCATCACACATTTTCATCATGCTGTATAGGCACTTTTTCTGCAGTACTAACAATATCAGCTTCATCATCATTATTAGCATGATCACATTGATTTAAAACTATTAAAGCTACTTAATCATTGGTCAATGAATGAACTATAGCCTCATTATCAATGTTAAAAACATCTTTGATATCCATGTTGCCCAGCTTACTGACAGACTCTGAAGCTATAATTTTTTGCATATGTAAGGAGATTATTTTTTTATCACTTGACACACAGAATCTTTCAAAGCCACCAATTTATTTATCATAATCACTGCACATAGGCCAGATATTTTGCCAGTCATGTACACTGTGTCTTTAGACACTGTGTCCAAGCATTGGCAACAGCACATGCAGCATCCTTCATGCTAAACTCCTTTTGAAAACCAGAGTTCTGTTCAAGAAAGTGTTTTTATATTTCTCTTCATTGATATAAGGATAGCCTGGTCACATGGCTGGATTAACAGAGTCCCATTTGGGGAGAAAGTACATGTCATAAACATTATTTTTGATGAGAATTTTAGCTGGGAAATGAGTAGACTATTTGTCAAAGAAAAACAAAATCTTGCAGCTGTCATTCATTCCAGCTTTTCTGAAATGAGCATGAACCACTGGTACAAAATGTTTGTAAGATCAATTAGCAAATGTATTCCTGGTGATCCATTCCTTTTTATTAGCATAATGAGGGATAAGAAATTCACTCCTTGAAAACAGCAAGCTTCCAAGCTTTTGCCTATCTCAGCAAGTTTACACTTATGCGTGCCTGCTGCATTAGCACATCCCAGTGCAGTTATTCTGCCCTTGGCAAACTTAAGTACTGTAGGGGCTTACTCATCAGCTGTAGTCAGTGTGTTTCTTATGATAACACTAAAACAGTGATGTTTTCTAGCATTATAGATTTGCTCTGGCATCAGATTTTCATAAGTGATGACTTGGCAAACTCGTTAATGAATTTCTCCACTGCTTTGTAATGAGAAGATGCTTTATCACCACAAATCTTAAAAAATGTAATGCCATGTCTCTTCTTAAATTTCTGAAGCCAGCCTATTGGATATTCACAGTTCCCTTCAATTTTCAGTACATCATGATAGACTTTTCTTGTTTCATGATTGGCATGCCATTCAGTAGCATGTGTATGTTCACTGGGACATTGGCAGGTCTAGTCTTTCAATACACAATAGGGAATATCATTTGCGGTTTTATGCAGTATTTTTCTATTTTTTGTTAACTTCTGTTCATCACCGTTAGTATACAATTTCAGAAGTCTATCCCCTGTTTCTTCAGGTCATATATGGTGGCCATTACAACACCAAACTCTTCTGTTAGATGGTTATCACTTACACTGCTGTCCATTTTCTACAACAGCTTGACTTTCTGTTATAAACAGAAATACTTCCTCTTTTTCTTACCATTATTATTTATAAGGATATCTGCAGAACTTTTTGACATTTTCAGCAATATTTTTTATGCCACAAAGCAGAGAACAAGTGAAAAAAACACAGTAAATAATGCATAGGTCTTGGCCCCGTGTGGGACATCGTGGGGAAACTCACATTGGTGCATACAATCTGCAAATGTGCCATTTTATAACCCTTTGTATGTGTGGCTTGCATGGAAGAATCTGGACACAATGCAAAAGAGATATATTGCAGCTGAAGAGGGATAGGAGGGCCTTTTTTCCCTTGGGGACACTGAATGTCTACATTTTGACTGTGACTCATGAAATGAAATGAGGAATTTTCCACTTCTGTCATCATGCTAGCACTCAAAAGTTTTGGATTTTGGAGCGTTTCACATTTCAGATTTTTTGGGTTTTAAATTTTTAATTGTATGCTTAATTGTTGTGGATACATAAGAGTTGTATATATTTATGAAGTACATGTGATATTTTGATACAAGCGTACAATGTGAAATGATTAAATCAGGGTAATTATGGTATCCATAACTTCAAGAATTTATCATTTCTTTGTTAAAACACTCCGATTCTGCTCTTTTAGTTATTTTGAAATATACAATAAATTATTAACTATAGTTGCATTATTGTGCTACTGAACACTATATCTTATTCTTCTGTCTAACTGTGTTTTTGTACCCATTAACTACCTTCTCTTTAACCCCCCCTCCCACCACCTTTCCCAGCCTGTGGTAACCTTCATTCTAATTTCTATCACCATGAGTTCAATTTTTTTACCTGCCACATATGAGTGAGAACATGCAATATTTGTCTTTCAGTGCCTGGCTTATTTCTCTTAACATAGTGTCTTTCAGTTCCATTCATGCTGTTGCAAATGATGAGATTTCATTCTTTTAATGTCTCAGTAATATACACTGTGTATGTGTACCACATTTTCTTTATCCATTCATTTAGGACACTTAGGTCACTTAGTGACTATGTGTCACTAAGGTCAATTCTATATCGCAGCTATTGTGAATAGTGCTGCAATAAATCTGGAAGTGCAGATATCTCTTTGATATACTGATTTTCTTTCTTTTAGATATATACTCAGAAATGAGATTGCTGGATCAAGTGGTAGTTCTATTTTTAGTTTTATGAAGAGCCTCCATCCTGTTCTCCCTATACTAATTTATATTTCCACCAACAGAGTATGAGGCTTAGGGATGCTCAACCTTTAAGTACTTTAAAAAGTGTTTGTCATACTGTAAATGCTAAATAAGAGTTTATCATGATTATCATGTTATGGTTCAACTATTTTATTCTCACAAACAAAACTATGTTTTATGCTTTCATAACAACTTACAAGATATATCATTCTGTGGATGGTCAATTTCAATATCGATATATCACTATTCTTTACTCCGTATAGACTGACTGTATTGTTAAATAGATTGACACTAAATACCTATTATAGAATTATTAAAAGCTAGAAGGATGGGCATTGGCATTATAAAGTGGCAAAATGTGATAAAAATGCTCATCTGAAATTAACTTAAAAGGAAGATAATGTCTGTGGCTTTAGGTGAAGAGGTTGGAAAACAGAATACTAGTGGCATGAGTTAAATGCTACATTTGAAAAGAGATGTATTCAGAAAAAAGCACCTAATTTTCAAGCAGAAATTAAAAGGATAGAGACACTCTAGGGACGTAGCACTAGTAGATTGGAAAAGGAAACTTCTTCTCAACACAAATTAAAACATGAGCTCTATAGAGTGGATCACATCAGGGGTATGGCCTTCACCTTCTTAAATTCTCTGTTTTAAGGTGGTACTTAGTAATGGCTCAGAGAGAAGAGATTAAGGCTTTAGCTGTCATTTAGAAACCTGAGAGGTTCAAGACACACATAATTAAGACTAGAGAGAAAGGCATGTATCTAAAAGGATTATGAATTTGGTTATAGCACATGGGGTTGCTGAGGTTTAAATAGATAAGAATACAGCAAAGTGTTTAAAAGAGTTAAAAACTTAGTGTATTGACTAAAATATTACCAGCTTGAATGGGTATGACTATGAGAGTCTTAAAATGGACCTCGGGACCTTAATCCTATAGGAGCAGGAAGCAGACTAAGAAAGCTGCCCAACCCTAAGGATATAGTCAAGGAGTCATGGAAAAAATATCAAGCCACCTTACGAAGCTGCCCACAGGGAACAGAAGAGAAGCCAATTGATGGACCACTTCCCTACTGCTCTCTGTCAGGGGTAGTGGCTCCTCACAATGCCTGTTCAGTGAGATTTCAGTACTGCTAACTGTATGTAGTACTAGAATGGGGGTGTGTTATAACCATAAGCTTTTCCCTAAGTTACTACTTATACAGGGTTCATTGAGAGTAAATAACATGTTTTCTGATTTTCAAACTAAGATAAATCACATTGGACTTGATGAAAATTATCTCAAAGCCCTGGACTTTGAGGCTGATTCAAAGATTGGATGGAGCTTTTGGAATTTCTTTCTCCTAGGGGAAATAAGTATATATTACATGTGGGAAAGACAGTGACTTACATATTAAATATTTATGACTCAAAGGGTAGGCTCTATTAGTCATTAGGACTATTCAAAGATGTTGAGCACTTTCATTCCAGGCATGTGATAGAATTGTACTTATCTGCTACTTGAACTCAGATGTTGCCTTATGGCTTGCTTTGCCCAGTAAAACATTAATGGAAGTGCTATGCATCACTTCCAGCCAGAGGTATTAAGTATCAGAACATGGCTTTTGGTATTCTCTTGGACCCAATTCTGTGATAATAAAATTTTGTGTCAAAATGTTGCCTCTGTCAACTTTGCCAACCTACAGAGGCACATAGTGTAGACAATAAATAGATTTTGCTGAGAGTTTTTTGGTCATTGGGTTTTACAGCATAACACAATCTGTCCTGATTGATGCTTTTATGAATCCTTTTAAAGATCTGTGAAGAAGCTATTGAATGTTCCTAAACAAATATAAAAAATAAATAAACCAATATTTGTAATACAATAACCATTCATCAGGAATTTAATGCAAACTACATTTTTTATCTTTTCAGTTACTTCTGTTCTAATTTCTTTTGAGAATTATTTCCAATAACAATGATTACTGAATTGTTAACATTTTTGTCAACATTTTTAAAGAATGCAGAAATTCATAGCAATATAGCATTTGGTTTTCTCCCGAATCTCCCAGAATATAATTCCATAATGCATTAATCATCATTATTTAAAATAACTTTAGAACATGGCAATTTTTCACTTGTTCTCTTTCACCTCATTAGGCATATTGAACCTTTATTTTACTGTGTAATTGGAGAATCAGCCAGTCCCATTTACTATTTTCAGACACGCACCTATTCAGAAGCAGCTTGTCAGTTAGCCTTCCAACTTTCCTGCCAGAAACACTGAAACTATGCCAGGACCAAGTGGACAAATTGCATTGCCCAAGAGTCCCCATTCCCAGGGTATTATAGAGGATGGTTCATCAGGGCTTTTAAGACATGAATTTTCAAGTGCTTTTATTATTTGTCTTCAGTAAAATGACAGAAAATGCTACTTATTTGAATATTATTCACAATACAATTCACATTTGATTTATTTTTTAAAAAATGTCAAAACTTCAAGAATGTGCTGCCACATTAATTATAGCTATAAAAAGTGACTAACAAAAGTGAGTTGGGAGGGAAGTGAATCCAATAAGAGAGCTGATTAGGAACAGAGATAATTAATTTATTAAATCAATTCACTCCAGTATCCTTCATTGTATTTTAGAGCTTTTAGTACTTCAACAAAATACATAAAATTGTCCATTTCAAAATCACTATTCATTTTCTCTAATATTTCTGACCACAAAAAAAATCTTCTCAATAAATCTATAAGATGCTATTATCTTTAAGTCATTTGATTAACAAATGCAATGATATAACTGAATCAGGAAATAAATATAGAAATAAAACACCCTAGCAATACCACTCCAAAAATGCAATATATTATTTCTCATTAAATTAAAAGAGCATAATGCTCTTAAAGTTATAGAAAAGATTATGACTTAAACAAAGGCTTGCTTTAGAGCTATGGGGTATTATTTCAAAAATGTCTGGTCAGAGAATATTAACAGAGTGATATCAAGGAAACAATGAGTGGAAAGTGTATCAAGTTAGTAACATCTAGAAAGACTTCAGATGTCAATATCCTGTTGATTCTCTCACTTACATTTAGAATTTAGATAATCACAGTTTAGGGCTAAAATTTTAAATGACATTTTAAATGAACTTTATAAATAAATTCATGATTTATACATGTTACACTAAGCAATTTCTTTTATAGTTTTATAAAAGTCTTTTTTTTTTCTTCAAACCACATTTTCCTTCACAATTCTGAATGCTAGGTTTCTGAGTTTCCAGTTTCCTTAGACTTTATCATAGGTTCTACCCATCTCAGACATGCCGTGGATATCAAGGGACTTGCTGTACTTATAAAGCCTTTCTTTTTCTGTCTGGTGAACGCCTATATTTTTCAGGATTCTATTTACATTCCAACTCAATAAAACCTTCCCTAACCCCCTCAGGCAGAGTTATTTGATTTTTTTTCAGTGATCCCATGATATTTTGTTCACAGTACTTGTGTAACTTCACATATTATTGCATTTTATCGTACACCATGAGAACTTTGAGGGTAATTACTAAGTTTTTCCTCATGATGAGTACCTAAAATCGTACAAGACCACATGATAGGATGCATTTCGTATTTGTTGGATCAATGCGTGATTCTATAGTGATTTTGAGTGTGGCAAAGGCTATTAATCATTCCCCAACATCATACTTAGCCTCTTCTTTCAGAAATAGACATTGTCCCTTGAGTTTCATCTGGGCATATGGCTGTTCAGTTATAAACAAATTTCCCTATATCCCTGGGCGAATTATGTGAATAAATTCCTACAAATGGTATGTGAACAAAAGTGATGTGTGCAACTTCTGCGTCACTTCCAGAAAAAGAAATTACATATCTTCTGCTTATTCTCGTTACCTAGAATCAGATGTGGTGCTGGTGAGGCAGTTTGGGCATGCCGACAAGGATCATACCCTGACAGATGGAAGAGCAACAAGTTAGGAATAACCTGGGTACCCAGAAGACCTTGCAAAACAAACCCACCTACCCACTATGTACTGTCCATCTCCTCTTGGATTGTGTAGAGAAAAAGAAATAAATTTCTATACTATTGGAGATACTACTTTTGAGATGTCTGTCTGTTACAGAAGCTTAGCCTATATGCTATATGATATGCCATATCCTATGCAATGTACCCTCTATGTGTAGGGCAGTTAGTCCCATGGCAGGTATCGTTACCAACTTTTAATTCTGGTAGATATCGCCACATCCTCTCTCTAGCTGCAGTGGTTCCCATTAGTACACAATAAACAGCAGTACCACAAACCCAAGCCAATACCTGTGGCAGCACAATTTCAAACAGTAATAGCAGCTCTAAACACTTTTACATCCTGGGCCAATATCTCCACTAGTTCCCAACAGTTGCTTGGAGCTGTCTCCAATACACCATAGACTTGATAATATCAGTATTCTCTTGTGGCATAATGAATCATCCAAATTTACCAGCTTAAAACATCAACTCATTATTTGCTTACAATTCTAGACAACAATTTTGGTTAGTATCACTGGGTGGTTCTCCTGCTGTTCTTTGCCGGGATGACTTACTCATGTGGCAGTGATCAGCTGGCATCTCAGTAGGGCTTGGATGGACTAAGATGGCTTCGCTCACGTTTGGCAATTGGTGCTCACTGTAGGCTGGGATACCTTGAATCCCCTCCACATGGACTCTCATCTATAGTGGAATAGTGTGGTTTCTTGGCTTGGTAGCTCCAGGGAAGATTTCTAAGAGAGTGATAGAAATAGCTTTAATACTTATTGAGACTCTGCTTTGAAGTTCTACTATGTTCATCTCCTGTCCTTCTATTAGCCAAGGTAAGTCACAAAGCCATATCAAATTCAATGCAATAAAAAATGTTTGATGAAACAAGGAAGCAGTTTAATTAGTAATATTTTTCCCTTTAATCTATAAGCCCAATTGTGATTTAAACACACAGCTATACCACCATCTCACACTCATTAGGATGGCTATTATCTAAAATAAAACAAAACAAAGTAGACAATAACAAATATCAGTGAGGAGATAGAGAAATTGTTAGTTACCCTTGTATACTGTTGATAGGAACGTAAAACGGAGCAGCCACTGGGGAAAACAGTACAGCAGTTCCTCAAAAAAATAAAAAAAGAGTTACTAGATGATTCGGCAATTCCACTTTTGAGTATAAACCCCAAATAATTGCATGCAATAAGTGAAAGAGATATCTGTACACCCATGCTCATAGCAGCTTTATTCACAATAGCCAAAAGATAGAAGAAACTCAAGTGCCCATCAATGTATTAATATGAATGGATAAACAAAATGTAGTGTGTGTATATGATGCAATATTATTCAACCTTTTAAAAAAAGGAAATCCTGACATATGCTACAACATGGGTGTATCATGAAGACATTATGCTAAGTGAAATAAAGTAGTCACAAAGGGACAAATGCTATATGATTCCACTGATAGGAGATACCTTGAATAGTGGAATTCATAGAGACCCTAAGTCAAATGGTATTTGCCAAGGGCTGCAGGCCAGGGAGCAATGGGAAGTTGTTGTTTAATGAATATAGGGTTTTAGTTTTTTGAAGATTAAAAACATTCTGGAGATTAACAATGTGAATGCACTTAATGCTATTGAACTGTGCACTTAAAAATGGTTAAGATGGCAAATTTTGTGTTATGTATATTTTACCACAATAATTTAAAACACACACACACACAAGCACAAATTCTTTGACATCCTTTGCAAGGAGGGCTCTCCGTCCTTTTCAGTTAAACCTAAATGGGCTTTTGACTTGCTTGAAACCAATAGAATGAGGCAGAAGAATGATGTATGAATTCTGATTCTATGTCAGAGAACACAATGTAATTTCTGCCCTGTTTGCTTGGACAGTCACTTGTGGAGCCTGAGTTGCCATATAAGAAGTTTGATTACGTTGTGGCCACCACTGTATGGTGAGAAAGCCTAGGGCACATGAAGAGGTGATGAGGAAATGCTATCAACAGTCCCAGCTGAAGTTCTCAGAAAACAATCAGCTTCAGTTGACTGATACAAAAGTAAAGATTCTAGTCCCCAGCCATAGAGCAACTCACATCCCCTTGAGACTTTCTAGCTGAGGCTCCAGATACCATGAGACAAAGACAAGCCATTCTTACTATGCCTAACTCAAAGTACATAGATTCCATGAGCTTTATAAAAGTTTTAAGTCTGTAAGTTTTTTATAACAGCTTTATTGAGATATATAATTCACATACCATAAATTCATCCTGTTAGAGTATATAATTCAGGGGATTTTAGTACATCTACTAAACAGTGGTGTAATCGTTACATTTATCTAATTTTAGAATAAATATATCATCACTAAAAAAGAAACCCCATACCCATTAGCAGTCACTCCCAATTCTCCCCAATTCCAGTCCTACTGCAGTCGTACTAGTACTTTGGAAATTTAACATAAATGAAATCATATAATATGTTGCCTTTGTGTCTTTTTTTTTTACTTAGAATAAGATTTTCAAGGTTCACGCATGTTATATTAATAGCATGTATTAGTATTTTGTTCCTTTATACAGCTGAATGATATTCTATTGTATGAACATATCACATTTTGTACATCTAATCATTAGTTGACGGATATTATTGTTATTTTTAAGTTGGACTATTAGGAATAATGATGCTGTGAACACTTGTGCACAAGGTTTTGCTGGGCACATTTTCAACTTTCTTGGCTGTATACTCATAAATGATATTGCAGGATTATGTAGTAATCTATTTAACATTTTGAGGAACTGACAAAATATTTTCCAAAGTAGCTTTCCCATTTCATAATCCCTCCAGTAATATACATGGGATCTAATTTGTCAACATCCTTGCTAACATTTGTTTTTGTTTGTATCTTTTATTTTAGCCATCCAGTGGGTGTAAGGTAGTATATCATGGTTGTTTTGATTTGAATTTCCCTAATGCCTAATGATGTTGAGCATCTTTTCAAGTCCTTATTGGCAATTTGTATGTCTTCTTTGGAGAAGCATCTATTCAAATACTTTGCCCACTTTTACTTGGTCTGTGTCTTTTATGATTAAGTCATAAAAGTTCTTTAGATATTCTGCATACAAGTCCATTATGAAAATATATGATGATCAAGTATTTTCTCCCATTGTGTGGGTTGTCTTTTCCCTTTCTTGTTGGTGCACTTTGAAGGACACAGTGCAAGGTTGATTCTCTTGATAATTTCTCTTAACATATGCTGATATGCAAATTGTTAGTATGCCATATGGTCAAAGAAATAATTAAATTAACAAAAGTAATATTGATTCTTAACACTTTCTTTAGGGAGGAATAATTTCCTTAATTTTTGCCTGAAACGGTAAAGTTATATCCTCATTTACACTACATCTAAACTATTGAAAAGTTGATGAGGAATATAAAATACTACAGCTTTTGCATTTCTACCTTCTGAAAAACTGCAATGATGAGAATTTAGGTTAATATATTTCCATTAATGAATGATAAACTTGTATGTGATTACATAATAATGCAATGTGAAACATTATTTTATAAAACAAGGCTTTAGAAAATATTTTATAATAAAAGGCACCAGACTGGGCAGTAAAAGGTGATGTATTAGTTACTCTATTCAATCTTCTTTTTATTATAAGTAATGTGTGCTGAGTTTCTCATATCATCCTTGAAAAGGAGATTCTTATATTAGAACAAATGACATGCTAATAAAGAAATTAGGCATTTAATATAAGATAAATTTTTAACAACTTTTCATAAAAAGTACCTTTTTATGTTTTCCATAAAATATTACAATATACTTTGATTCATCATAAATGAATTAATATTTTTATTACTATAAACTGATTTGAACATTCAAAAAATTGCAATATTGTACCTTTGTCAAGAATTCAAATTTTCATGACAAGAAGCCAGCTACTGTTTCTTATGTAATTGTCTAATTTACATAAAGGCCCACATAACTTGTCTTCATTTTAACATTAAAATTAATAACTCCTATTTTTACTGGTAGTTCAGACTTGCCCAATCAAAATAAGCTAAAATATAATAAGTTATAACCCTGATGAAATTTCAGATGTATCTATTAGCATTTTATAATCTAATAATGTTAATTCAAACAGAGAAGGGAAGTGTAAGGTATTCTACTTGCTGCAGAAATTGAGGACATTAAAAAAATCAGATGAGGTTAACTCCTAGAGTAAAGATTCATTTCATTATCAGTAATGAAAGAGGCATTTTTAATCCTAATCATCTACAAAATATGACAACTGTTGACAAGATAAATTAATAATTGACCTAATGTCTAACCAAGGCCACAGCCCACCTTCTGGTATTTCCCAGCTGCTCAGTGATGGATTAGGAGATGGTGTTTCACAACACTTGGTGAGCAACTGTTCTTTAATATTTTCTGTCATGTGGAATGTAATAGCAGTAGTTGTAATCAATAATTCTGAACCTAATAGAAAATTCTACTCTTCAAGAGTCCTACTGGAAATATATTTTTCTTTACACAGACAATGAATCCAACATTATATTAAAGTTTTATTTCATATGATTTAGATAAACATAACTCAATCAGATACATGTTCAAAATTAAATTTTAAAATAAGATTTTATGAATTAATTAAAACAGCTATATCATTAAATCAAATAGTGTAAAGTTTGTGTAATATAAGAAAATTTTTCTTTAGCACCAGTTCACATCCCTTGATCTAAAAAATTATGAGGAAACAAAACAAGCAAAATAGAAAATGAAAGCAAGGACACAGGTTTTCTAAATGCTAGCCTAGTTGGTATAGGGAGCTGAACTAGTTTTTATTCACTAGTTTTTAAAATTATTTGCTCTAGTGTGTGATATTGTCTATATGAATTTGGTGCTATTTGCTGCTGAGAATTTTGGATGAAGAATGGATTTGCCAAAACCGATCTAATACAAATATAGCTTCAGGATTATTTTTTAGCAAAACTATGATCTCTGAACTAAATAAGTAGGATAATTTGAAATGAAGTACAAGTAACACACTTTTCATTAGATGATGATGTTGTTGGATCCACTTAGGTGAGCACAGAAGATTCTTTATTTTTTTTTTAAAGACATTAATTGTAATAAAAAGATACTTATTAATTCTAATAGAACATAGTAATTCCAATATAAAAAGAAATTTTCACACTTGTTAGAGTGATTTCCAGAGTGTATTTTTGGGTCAAGTATGTTATTTTTTTAAGGTTTATTTATTTTTTTATTTCAAAATATTAAGGGGATACAAATATATATTTTTTTTACTTAGAAGCATTTTCATTTTTTAAATATAAAACCTCTCTGTCACTCCGTCTCTCTCTCCCTCTTTCCTGGTAACAATCAGTCAAGTTTGTTTGATTGTCTCATGATTATTTCCATAAGGTTAACCTCCCTGAGGTTGCTTGTGGCTGCTTTATGTTTAACTCCTTTTTCAGCTGTTGCCCAAACTCTTATACTGCACGGTGCAAATATACACAAATAAGGAGTTCAGTAACAATAAAACAGTACATAAATAAATAAAAACACTGACAGAGTCATATCCAGCCTACATACAATTAAGTGCAGAGTGGTAGTGGATATTCAGAACACATTCTAAACTGATGAGGCTGTTCTCAATTGATTGCAAGTTAACCTTTGAGAAGCTGAATTTATAACTTAGATGAATGATTACAGAGCTTTAGGGGGAAATGGGACTTAGATAAATTTAGTGAGAAAGGGAGACCCCATGAGTATGGGAGGAAATGGCATGCATAATAAAGTGGAGGAAGTAAGAACTCTTGGTGCAGTGCATATTGGTGGGAATGTTTTCTTAGCCAGCTCAGATGGGACAAAGTAGGAAATATCAACCATGGCTATTCAGTGGAATCATCTGGTGAGCTTTTCTGCCCCACATATCCTATGCTCAAAAAATACAAATAAAATGCATGGGAGTTTGTCAGGCATATTGGCAAGCTACAATTATGGACAGGAGTAATTGTCCTTTTATCTATCCAAAAAAGCAACACCAAGCCACTTTCTGTCTTTGGGTCTCAAGGCTTAAAAAATTCTTATCCTTATAGCCACACCATCAATGAAGAAGGTTGGTGTGGTGGAGAGAGAGAGATGAGAGAGAGAGAGAGATAACACATGTGAGCATTGACTACTCCAGGATTCAAGTAGTGAGCGCTTGCTGCTTGGATGCTATCCTAAATGTGCTAACTTATACATTTCTTTCCCCTTGCATCTCACCATGTATTTTAAAGTTATTCAGTGACCATCCCACTCTAGGATTTTAATTTGATCTGTAAACATTTCCATTCTGTGACCTCTAGAAATAGTTTGCTTGGTAGCATTCATGGAGGCCACCATCGTAAAAACATAATTTCCCACATGGCATAAGCAATATGTTTTAAATGTCTACAAGTGGTTTTAATATGCAGCTGGGTGGGTTTGAAAATTGCTGGTATAAAGAATTTGAAGATCTGAGGGAAACTATAGATGATGGAAGACTTTAAAAATGAGGTTCAGAAATTTATATTTTATTACATAGGGAATCTGGAGTCCCTGAAAGACACAAATAACAATATAATATTTGTGCATCTTGAAGATTCGCTTGACTGTATATGCAAGTGGGACTGGAAAGGGAAAGAAGAGGAGAAGTCTAGCAATGAATTAGAATTGTTGAAAAATATCCTTATGAAATGAATCTGTAATAGAATGATAGGATCAGAATGAAAAGAAAGAGGATATCTGGGTGGTCTTAGAACCAGTTACTCCTACTTCATATTATGAGGGCAGTATTAACCAGATATAAAAACCAGACAAAAATATTACAAGAAAATAAAATGACAAGCCAGTATCTCTTATCTACATAGAATCAAAAATCTTTTACAAAATTCTTACGATATAAGCAGATGTAGTCTGGCAATATATAAAAAGGCTATACCATGTACAAGGGTGATTAATGCTAAAAATGCAAGATTGATTTAACTGTAGAGATTTTCTCAGTTTGCCACTCCATCCTCAGTTTCCAACTGTCCCTGCCCATGTGATAGGGTCATCAACTGCCCCCATCTGCCTGGGACTATTCCAGTTTTAACAGTCTTACTTTCCAGAACTGCTGTTCTGCAGGAGGTAGAAAATGCTGGTTTTTTGGTGATGGGGCAAAAAGTTGGGAGAAACATACAAAACTCATACTGCAGTCCCCAAAATAGTGGCTGAAAGCAACCAGATTTTTAGTGTCAAAGGAATACTAGATAATCCACATTCTAGAGTTGTTTTCATTGTATTTCACCCTTTCTGCTGATGTTGGCAACCATAATTTGTGGTTCACAGTACTGAATCACCTGTTATTGCATCATGCTGACTGATGTGACATAAGTGTACAATTTGATCATCATAAGTGTCAGCAGTTCATCTTTGACTTTGTCCAAGGATTGGCTGTCATGCTTTGCATTAAAATAGTGCTACTTTAGTTTTTAACATTGTGAATATTGTGACCATGTTTTCTAAGACTTAAGATTATCAAACAATACCAAAACCAGCATGAGCAGGACATGGCCAAAAAAGGACAAATTACTGTGCTATTTTAATAACATATGGAAAGAGGCATACAATTGAAATAGGGAGGTAAATAATCAAAACAGAGCATAAAGTACACTATGCAAAAAGAATTTGGGCCCGGACACAGTGGAGAAGGGGATGTGAAAATACACATGAAGATTGAATCATTCAAGTCCAATGTGAGATAAGCAAATACTTCTAAGCCAAGAAAACGTCTTTTCATCTCCCCCAAAGGTACTGATGCTCAGTTAAAAACAGTGGCCACTGAATTTGTTAGGACTTACCACATGGTCAAACATACGTTATCATACTGTTCCTTTGATTGCTCCATGAAACTCAGTAAACATACATTTCCTGATTTAAAGATTGCAACTAAAATGTTCTGTGGAAATACAAAAGAAGAAATTTTGTTAACAGATGTGGTGGTCCCTTAAAGTGAAGATAATACAAATGTAAATTTTGGCAAATTTAATTGAGTCCATAAATTTCTTCATCAAAGAAAACTGAAAGGTCTTAACTACTAAATGTTCTGCACATCTTATGTATGACACTCCTAAAAAACGGTATAATTTGTTTATTTGCAATCTTGAGGTTTTCATTAAATTTTTTGTTTAGTTTTGTTTCCCCAAAATGTTTAGTTAATGAGATTTTTTAACTTAATTAAAATGGGAGGAGATAGTCTCCTTAGACATGTGTTTACAAAATAGTTATTATTAATATCATTGTCTGCCATAGACAATATGTTAAAATATTGCTCTGCCATGAAATCATATTTTCAAGGTGTAGGACAAGAATAGTGCCTTCTAATTAAGAAATATAGCACTAATAAGGATAAAACAGAAATTTATATTATATTTCTCCAAAATTTATGATCTTTAAAGAGACCGTAAGTTAGCAACAAAAGGACGAACAGACTATACTTATGTTGTTTGACGTTATGTTTAGGTTGCCATAAAAACTTACAAAGAAAAAAGAAGACAAATTTTTTTGGAAGTAAGACTGCTTCAGAATTCAAAAACATGTCACCATGTTAGTGCAGCCAAGTTAAGCATAACTTTCACACGTCTTTACTAAAACTGTGACTGTTTCAGAATTCAACTCTCACATTTTCAAATTACTTTTGTGTTTTAAAACCATTTTCCCTAAGAAAGAGAGATTTAACATGATGATATCCAATGTGTTTCATAGAATTTAAAAATATTTGGCATTTTAGACAGGGACAGTTTATATGATAAACTTATAGATCCAAAATACCTGATTGACAAATAGCTTGTCTACCAAAACACCTTTGAAGATGTAAAATGGGTGACCATTTTTGAAGAGCTAAAACTAATTTCTATGTGCCTAATAACTTGCTGTTGCTAGTAAGTAAAATCTTAAGTGCTCATTCTCAAATGCTTTCTTTGAGTGAATATTTGGCTTGATGTCACCACATTGGATTCAGACCAGGAAGCAGTATAATGCAGGCTTGATAAAAGCAGAGATGCAAATCAGAGTAAAGTTTATGACTATTTCAATTTTGCCACTATCTAAAAGAGGAGTAATTTTTTAAATCCTGTAGTCTTATTGGGAAAGTATTATCAGAAAAGGAAAAAAAAGAGTAAATATCTCCTATTGTACTTTGGGATAAAAAAAAACACACCACTGCCATTTTTATTAAATATGCATCATATTTGTTTAATTAAATTACGTTCCTTAAAAAATCTTATGTTTAATTAAATTTTTTACTTTATTCAAATAGAAGAAAATAGTCTCTTTAGATACGTTTCTACAAAACAATTATTACTTAATAATATAGCCTACACAATTTAAATATCTAATAGCTTAAAAAGAGTTTAAATAAATTGCTGTATCAGAGAACAGAAACATTATAAAAATATTGGTATCTTTTTCTCAGACCTATTATTTGTTCCATTATTCTTACTATGATTTATCAGCTGTCACTGTGAAATAGTCCTATCATGTTATTTGATTAATCAATAGCATCTATGTAACAGAAAAGTATAAAAAAATAATATCTACTTGTCATATTTTCATGCTAAATTATGTAGTTATCTACTGTATATTACTATATTTATTTTTGTTGTTATTCTGGTATGGCTGTGTCCTGGGTTGATTCTAGAACATTGAGTATCCTACATGTGTGTCACAAAAGGAGTCTCTCTGTATGGTGTGGCCCCTCTCCCAGCAGTAGGCTGCTATTGCTTGTTACTTGGTGCTAGGGTTTTGGAGGAGGTGAGAATGTTCTCTGTGGTTTAGATACAGCTTCAGTCTTAGACATACTGAGTGGGGGCTTTGGTCCATTCTTTCTTTTTCTTTTTTTGCTTATCTTTCCTGCAACTCCTCTTTGTGGCAACAAACTGCCTTTAGTCTATGGTTGATTCATCTTCAGTAGTTTTCCTGCTTCTCACCCAGTGATACAGACCTCTGGCTGGTATTGGGGCAGGATCCTAGACCCATGATTGTTTCTCAAAAGATGATTAGATTGTGATGTGTAATAAATGTTAGCATGTTAAGCCGCTGAGATTTCGGTGTTGCTTATTACAGAAGATAGCCTATGTTGTCTAATTCACTTTTAGTCATTTAATTTTTTTTTTCTAATTTCCCAGTCAATTCTTAATCTGTGGTTTTGTTGCTATTAACACTAAGACTTCAGAGAGTGGGTTTTGTTGGGTTTGTTTTTCTGTTATGTTATTTTAGAATCAAGATCAATCTGTTGGTCTGACCTCTACGCTTTGCTTGTACACAGATTTATTCCTGTGAAAAACTTGTCTCCAAGGAAGATGTGAATCCTAAACCCTGGATGTCTATGATTTTTTGATACAATACAGCAACTCCATTTTTGTAATAAGGCTGGCATGCAGAATTCCTATGTCTATGTCTCATCCGATTTCTGCCTTTAAGGTCTCTAATTCTAATATGTAGATTCTCTTTGGTTTCTCATTATGAAGTTATGAAATCTTATTCAACTAAACCATCAGGTTTATCAGATCCTCCCTTGATAAGTTTTCATTTCAGTGCATCAGAACCATTTGGGTGTTTATTCAAAACATAAATTCATAGTCTTCACCTCAATAAATTCCTATTCAAGGGATTTGGGGGTAGGGCCAATGAATCTAAATTTTTAAAAGCCTTCCCAGGTGAAATACAAAAAGTGCTTAGTTTTTATTTTCAGTTAATTTCCTTGTCCTTGGAGTCTTGTTCTTGAATAAAATTCCCAAGAGTGGGACCAACCCACACATGGAAATTCTCCTAGATGCCCAGGGCACATCTTTAGCAATTACAAAATGCCTAGACTTCTTGACTACATTTTTTACAAGCCACATCATAACATTTATCGTTAATGCTCAAGATATACCCTTTCAGATACTTGAAGTCTGTGCTTTTACCTTTCTGTTGTGAAATCTTGTTGTCAGGACATGAAACCCAGGGCATCTCCTCATCACCTACCTGGACACTAATGACCTGTTCCTGCCTTGGTCCTATGTTGTTATATCCTGCCAAGAATTAAGAGCTTTTCCTTAATACAATGGACCGAATGAAACAAGCCTCAATAAAACAGTATGCCAGAACCCCAATTCCTCTAATAGAGTATTTCCAATAATCTTACTTCATGTTATACTATGTAGGGGAGCCAGTTAACTTACAAAAGTGAAGAGTTTTTCAAAGCCAATTTGAATGACTCATACATTATTGACTTGGTTTTGAGATTCTTTCTAGAATTATTTCCTCTATTGGTAAGTTTGTCATTTGGTCCCCTAGCAATGTTAGATTACTAATTAATCCATTTGCCCTTATAAGGCATTTTGAAGATCCAGTGTTTTGTCAAGTGTCACATATTTTTGTAATTCTAAATCCTTTCTAGTATTCATATGTTTGCCTCAAGTGGGTGCATTTGTTTTAGTATTTCAAAGTTCAGTTTAAATCTTTTTTACTGCATTATTTTTTTAGCCCCCACTATACTGTATTCTTAACATGCATCTTAAGATATTTTCTTCACACTTCATTTGCTCTCGATAGGCATTCTAAGCAGAGGTTTATCTGATATTAGTTATTTCTATAGTGATATATGTCACTTGATAGAGAGGGTTGAAAAAGATACTTTTCTTTGAGTTTCAGTTTTTAGCTGTAATAATATATTCCATTATTTGTCACTTAAACAGATATATATTAGATCAGTACTATGTTTTGTATCATCAAACTGAAAAACAAATTTAATAGTCTTTTCCCCTCTTCGAAACAAAACTTAAGAAGTAATATGCAAATGTGAAAAGGTAGAATAACTAATATGCAATTAAGAATAGTCCTTTGTCATATAGAAAAAATAATCACAATTGTTTGGATTACAAGAGTCTGGGTTCAATGTCACAAAAACAAAGGTATTATTTAGATTTATTTTTGTTTCCTTAAAACTAAGTTTAACTTGTTTAATAGAAATTTAAAAATGTTTATGAAAAGGAGAGAAGTAAATATTAAGAAGGAGGGTAAATGTTCCATGCGCAACTACTACATAGGCTTTTTTGAAATAATTAATTGGTCGGTTCAGTTTGTCCTCAAATCAATTAAGATTCAATAACAGATTTGACCTTTCTCCTTTGGGATTGAAGTTTGACTAAATTGATTTTGCTATTTTGCCAGAGTGTGGTCATAACCAAGCACGGAGCTTAATTGCAGCATCACAAAGGAAATACTTTAGAATATTTAAGATGAGCATCCATAGCATTATTATACTTTTTTCCATACATTATTTGCACGCAATATTTTTCACATTCATAGGTAAAATGATTTAATGATAAATAAATCCATCATACAAAATGTCAATAATAAAAAATGACAAACTTGAGGATTCTCTAAAATTATTTATAAATTGCAAATTTGGGGATTATATTTGAGAAACAGTTCTTTGTCACCTGAATTATCTTATATATTTGCTTTCATGTTCATTGTTTGTTTCTTCCCACCAGAAGGGAAGCTTTATTAGGGGCAGAGGAGGTATCTGTCAGAATGTCAGAAGGTTCTCTGTTAAAATGGACATTTTGTTGAAAATAAACACCACAATTAAGAATATTTTGTTCCGTTTTCTGCACTTCTAAAGAACATCATTGTTCCATTGTTACAGCACTGTTCATATTGAATTTATCGCTCATGAATTTATCGTTCCCTTACAATGACAGCATTACAGACGTTGTGGCTTGGCATCAACTACCGCACCATGTCACAGTTCCAGGAAATGAAGAGAAGCTCAGTCTATTTGTTGAATTATTAAATGGGTAGATTAATTACTTTAGTATTTATGAGAAAGTGTTACAAGTATGCTATTGATTTTTCTAAATAACATGATTCTATGATCACATTTGCAAAAATAAGCATTAAGAGCCCCTGGTTTGAATTCAAGGCATCTCCAGGTAAATATTTTAAATGTCTCAGAACCTTGTTACTTAATACCTAGTACAAGATTTTTGTCTCTATATCTTCAATTCTGCGGCAAGGTGCATAAAATGAATACAAATACTAAGGGTCCGTTAACACATTGCATAGTCAGATTCGTCACTGAATGCCTGTGACTTAGCTTAGGATCTTCAGGATCATCATCAGATTCCAGGGTTCCCTCCACCAAGCCACGATTCTTCTTCCCTTGAAGCCCACCTCAGGTCTTACCTTGCGGAGCCTCTGTCCATCCAATCTAACTACCATTAAACAAGGATACTCCTGAATCCTGTTATCCTTATTTAACATCCTCTCCACATAATCTTTGTTTTCTTTTAAGCACCCTGTCTGGTCCATGGCCACCCAATGTAAGCATCATGCTAGTGCACAAACTATGCTCATTGCTGCGTGAGGATGATGGCTGAATCGCAAGACAGACGTGCATTCAGATGTCTAGTGTTGTCAGTATCCTCACATCATCAACTCAGGGAATTTGCTTTTCATTCCTTGATTTGCTGCATTTTCATGAGGTCAAAGTTTGTCTTCTGTTTTCCTTATTTTCTTGTCACTCTTCCTGATAATTTTGTAGATAGGTTCTTATTTTTCCTTCATTCTGAAGTTTAATGTATGTTCCTAGCTTTTATTATTGTTATTATTATTTTCTTTGTTGAGACTAGAACTGTAAATAAGCCATTTTCCCCACACGAATGGCTTCCCTTAAATGCTTTTTGAGCTATTAAATACAGATCATACTTCCCTTACATCAAAATGTAGTGCTAAGGTTACGCTGGAAGTAGGAGCATTTATTTCTAAAAAGGCTTTTGAATATAAAGCTCCCAGATTAGGCTCTTTCCTTTTCAAATCCACCTTTAGATATCTGAGAAAGTGCAACCTGAAAGTAACCTGCATGGGGATTTCTGCTGGTGAACCATCCCACTGCTGCCTGCCCGAGCCGTGTCGGAGTGCCCCGTACGTAACAGGGTTGAACTGAAGAACCTGGAAGCCACAAAAGAACAGATTGGGTAAAAACCAGTAGGTTTAGATGAACAATAAGCGTTGTTAAAAAAAAAGTCATGAATGAGCTAAAAGGAATGACTCTGGAAACAAATAATTAGAATGGCAACTCTAATCAGATGCTTCCAGTAGGTCATTACCATAATTATGTTCCTATATTCCTATATTATGGCTGCCAGAGAAAAGGCACATGCTGAAGATGAATAATAAAGTTTAATACTTTTAAGAGAAGTTTCCCTGTCTTTTGACTTTTGAAAGAATTCCAACCAACCAACCTACCTACCTTCCTTCCTTCCTTCCCTCCCTCTCTTTCTCCCTCTCTTTTTTTCATTGAGACAAAGAGAGGCTGTGGAAAAGCAACAAATTCAAAGCAGGAAATGAGTAAAAGTTCTTTTATTGAGCATGAGATTATCCCTCTAATTAGAATGTAGTTAAAATTTTACATTCTGAATGACACATTATAATTTATGAGTAGTTGTTATTAATTATTTTTGAATTTTTTATGTTAATTTGATTTTAAAAATATGCCTTTTAAGCTCCCATGACTGCAATCCCTTATTTCACTGTGCTCAGACAGAGGTGTTTCCTCACTAATAGCAGTGTTTCCCGCTCCTGTGACAGGAATTTTTTCTTGACAGAAAATGTGTGGGTGACATTTCATATTTGCTTTAATAATTATTTTTGAAAATGTAATATGAACATTTCATGTCAACACATCAGTTTTGAATAAGATTTCTTTTTGTTGTTTGTTTTCCTTTTTTTTTCCTTTCCAACAGGCTAAAGGAGTTATTGACCAATGTTTTCTTCTCAAGCATTGTGTAGCTGCTAAACTTACTATGTGGTTCTTTAATCTTCCAGTCACAGTTTCTAGCTGGAATTATTGAAATTTTGCTCTGAACACATTTAATTTAGGAATAAATGAATGTTTTGAGAGGAAAGTTGCATATGACTTTTAAGCTCCCATCAGTAAGCTCCCTCTTTTCAATATTTACTCCTAAACTTTTAGCTGTTTCAGTAGATTTCAACACCAGTCTCTCTCTACTCATCCCGGTAGAACTGTCTTTCTTCAGTTGGACCTTACTCTGCATGTTGGAAACTTAAAAAATGGCCCTATTATTTTTTTAAAGCAAAGTGAATTTGAGGGTTCCATCAGGATGCTTTAGTTCAACTATCATAGACCCTCAATTCTTGCCTTGGTTGCGCTCTAGTGAGCTCCATGACTGTTTTTCATATACATATGTTTCCTGATTTTTGTAGTTTCTTTCAGTATTCTCATGCTAGTTAGTCCATTATAAGTAGAAAAGGAAGCAGCTTAGTTTATTTTAAGTTAATTTCTAGAAATATTACAGCCTGCTGGTGGATTGACTTTTGGGATGTCATAAAATGACCCTTATTATCAGCATTCATGCCTCTTGTTTAAGATGAATTTTGCCTGAGATTTCTTAAATTTCAAATTTACAGATTTATTTAATAAGTGTATCTTTTAAACAGCATGCAATTTCTAAATAGCCGTTCTGAAAACCTTTTGTCCTTTTGTTTGAGTATTAATTCCATTTACATTTCACATAATTTTTAGTGTATTTTGGTTTAAACCTTCACCTCACCATTTAATTATTATTTATACATAATTATAAAGTCTAGCCGTCCTATTCTCCCCTTTCTTATTGTACAAAGCAGAATAAACTCACCTTCCAGAATCCACCTCATTCCTGAAACTTGTGAAGATGTTACCCTTCAAGACAAAAGATGGATTTGAAGATGGATTAAGTTAAGAATTTTGAGATGCAGAGATTATCCTGGATTACTGTGTGAGCCTAATGTGATCACAAGGATCCTTTAAGTGAAAACCGAAGGCAGGAAAATCAGAGAAGAGGTGATGGCAGAAGCTGAGTCATACCATATATGTGAGCAAAGTAATACCATGAAAGAGAGACCAGCGCAACTATTGCTAGTTTTGAAGACGGAAGGAAGATATATGACAAGAAATGCAGCTGGCCTCTAGACACTGGAAAAGGTAAGAAATGAATTTTCCCCTAGATCCTCCAGAAGGAACTAAATGCTCCTGACACATTGATTTTTAGCTTAGTGAGATTTGTTTAGGACTTCTGACCTCCAGAACAATAGGACAGTAAATTTTTATTTTTTTTAAGCTACTAAATGTGTGGTAATTTGTTAGAGCAGCAATAGTAACCTGGTACATTTGGATTTCAAGTTAACCAAGTATTTTATTATTTCATTTTACATTTTAATTTATTCACTGTAGATTCTTTTACTATTCTTCTAGGGAATACTCTAAAGGTTACAACATATGCATCCATAATGGTGAACTATTGTGTTCTAACATAGTCATATTTGCTAATTTCTGGGCAATGCAAGAACATTAAGGCACTTGAAATCATGTTATTTTCTTTACATTTTGTGCAATATATTTTAATCATCTGTATTTTATAAGCCCCAGGGCCATTATTTTTAATTATACAATATTCCAATGTCATTTTTTTATTATTATTTCAGGATATTGTGAGGGTACAAACATTTTGGTTGCATTCTATATCACTGCCTCTCCCTAGCAGGGGTTAGAGGTGTGCCTTTTCCCCCCACAATGCACACCGTGTCCTATAATCGTGAGTTTACCCCTCCAACCCCCCATCCCTGGAGAATATTACTACCATGTGAGCACCATTGTGTTAATCAGTGTCTTTATTCACATTAATATTGCTTAATCTCCGTACTTAATCTGGGATCATATTTTCTTCTCCTTAAAGATGTTCTTCTGTTATTTATCTCAGTGAAGGTTTGCTGTTGACACAGTACCTTATTTTATATTTGAAAATGCCTTCATTTGTTTTCATCTTTGAAGGATATTTTTTGTTGGACATTTTTATGGCATTTTTGTGGCATTCTAGAAAGTTATTAATTTGCTTTCATTGTTTTAGATGAAAACTCAATTGTCTCTAATAGTCACTTTTTTGAAGGAAATGTGTCTCCTTTTATTTTTCTTGTGCTTTTAGGATTTTCTTTTTATGTTTGTTTTTCACCAGATTTGCTATGTGTCTAGACATAGTCTTTTTTTAAAAAATGTTTATTCTGTTGGGAGTTTGTAGAACTTCTTGAGTTTGTAGCCTGGTACTTTCGGTCAATTGTAAACAACTCTTAGTTCTCAACCTTTAAATATTGCTTCTGCCTTGTTCTTATCTCCCCCTGTTGGATGCCAATTACACACATGCCAGTCATTTTAAATGTGCTCCCCGTATCTCTATGCTCTTTTCTGTATGTTGCATCCATTTTCTTTCTTTTCACTGTGGCTCTACATTTTCTACTGATCTATATTCCAGTTCTGTAATCACTTCTTCAATTGTTAAATCTGATGTTAAACTTAACTATTGAGTTCTTAATTCCTATTATTATATTTGTTGGTTCTATAGTTTACATTTGATTTCTTTTCAACATTCAAATTTTCTACTGAAATTATGTCCTGATTTCCATTTCTTGAGCATATTGATTTAAATGTCATGTTTGATTAATATCAATATCTGTATCTCCTTAGATATTTTCTTGGTTTCTCTATTTTCTGTTAATGCATTTAGTCTGTCTTTTTTGTATGCTAGGTAAGTTTTAACTGAATGCTGGATATAGTGTTTGAAACTTTGTAGGGATATTTTGAGAATCTAGATATTCTATTTTATTATAGACAATTATTTTGTTAATGTTAGGTGGTTACGCTTGGAGCATCTCACACCAAACCAGTTTGAGACTGAGGTGTTTTGTGACAGGTCTTCAGACTTTGTAATGGCAGATCTATTTCTAGTTAGCCCTACCTGTTCCGGCTGAAAAGTTAAGGTGTTTGTAAATTCTCCTCCTCTGTGATTGGCTCAATTCTAAAACAGCAATTCCGTATCCCTGTAAAATGACTCACTTTTAGTCTCCAGATCTCTAGTTTCTCCATGGCTTCCCTGCCACTTAAATCCTCAGCTACTAGGTTGATTCAACAGTGGGCGTTCAGCCTTTAGATTGTAATTGTTTAAAATTTGGTAAATATCACAAGAGAAATAATGGCTCTGAATGTCAGGATCACTCCTACACTTTGCTTTGGAACCTTGACCCTTCAAAATCTTGATGACTTGGTGACTCTCAAGCAAAATTTAATTTGTAACAATATTATATATATTTTCTTGATGTTCATAGGATTGTCTGATACAAGCTATAGCACCACAACCAAAAAAATAGAAATTCCAGTGATTTTTTAAAAATTTTTAATATTTTTAATCAGACTTTTAGAATTAATGACTTCATATTTTTTTATTTCTAAGTAAGTTAATAAAATTCAACATAGAGTATATAGTAATATTTCTTACCACATAGTAACAAGGAGACTCAATTCACTGAAAAAAATCAGTGTTTATCTTAAAAGTCAGTAATTTTCAATAATTTCAAAAGAAGCTATAAAAGCGGTATCGCGTATCACTCCCTGAATCTTGATTTTTAATTCAGATAAAATCACTGTTGCCCTTTACTGATTGTACATATTTTTGATCCTAAGTATTTTTGTGCATGCATACAATGGGAAATAACGGCTCTAATTCGTTGATTCCATTACCAGAACATTTCAAATCATGTCTTTCTTTACCCTTCCTCAAATCTGATATTTAAAAATGACTGAACCTTTGAAAAACTGATTTATAAATGTTACAAAATTAAATACAATACCACTGTCATCTATGTTTTGAATATTTTAACGATTTTCTGTATTTTTCAAAAAAATCACTTGGAAATCTATAATGAATAAATAAAATGTCCAAACTCTTTCAGCTTTTCAAGTTTTTAGCAAACTGCAATTACTGAAGGAAAGCTTTCAAATACAAAATCATTTAAATATATCCCTACAAAGCAAATAGAAATTGAATAAATTAAACAGTAGGAGCTCAAAAGGTGTTACTAAGTAATTTTGAAATATTATCACTGTGGTTAGAACATTTTGACTTGTGAGGAGAATATTTTAATGAAGCTCTAATATTTAGTTAGGCAAATTTACATTTTGTTCTGGAATGGAATAAAATTCAGAAAGCCAATTATTTTGCAGTGTCCAATTTTAGAAAACATTTCAGATCATCCCAAATAAAGAAAATTTACTTGAGTTTTTTCTTATTAAAAGATTTTTGAGTAGAGGTAATTTTAAATCAGGCAAAATAGAGAAACAAAAGTATTGCAGTGATATAGATTTCTATAAGAAAAAAATTGAAATTGAAGATATCTTCCACTTAGAAGACTTTTCCTTGAGCTTACCTGTGACCTCAGTGCTTATCCAGAGACTATTTTAATTAAAAATGTTGCAGTCTACAGAGAAGAATCAATTGAAGGTATCAAGCACATTCAAACTTACAATTATCAACAGTTACAAAAGTGAGAGTGTGTGTGTGTGTGTGTGTGTGTGTGCCTTTGAAGAAAATTTCAGGCAAATTTATGAAAAGAATAAAAATGACCATTGATTTTTTAACATAGTATTTTCTTCTGACAAATGTCAGGAACATGGAATACAAGTCAGTTATGGCTGAGTAAGTGATTAAAATATGTGAAAATGTAATAAGAATATCTATTCTGCTATACTACTTTTTAAAGTTATGATAAGCAGAGAAACCTTAAAACTTTTGTTTTAATGCACCTTAATACAAGTTCTTATTTCTTTAGAAAAATTATTTTTGAAAATATTCTTTCAAAGTACTAATTCTACATAAATGTGTTTTTCATTAAATGGACAAAATGAATAAATTTCAAAAATTATCTCATTTTAATTATTTTAGCACCGCTGATTTTTTTATTTTTGTAAAATACACATAACATGAGATCTACTCTTTTAAGAAATTTTTAAATGTGCGGAACAGTATTAACTGTAAATGTAGTATTGTATAGCAGATCTTTAGCACTTTTCCTCTTGCCTGACTGAAACTGTATAGCTATTTTCCTCTCTTCCCAGCAACTGGCAAATACCATTCCATTTTCTGCTTCTATGAGTTAGACTCCTTTAGTTACCTTATGTGAGTAGAATCATGCAGTTTTGTCCTTCTGTGACAAGCTTATTTTACTTAGCATCATGAAGGTGCCTTCATGTTGTAACGTACAACAGGATTTCCTCTTTTTATGGCTGAATAATATTTCATTGTATGTATA
This sequence comes from Lepilemur ruficaudatus, assembly GCA_963574885.1. NCBI lineage: Eukaryota > Metazoa > Chordata > Mammalia > Primates > Lepilemuridae > Lepilemur > Lepilemur ruficaudatus. Next base: position 39,469 of record CAUYRT010036326.1, read on the forward strand.
TACCCTATATTTTTATTCATTTGTACATTCACGGACGCTTAAATTGTTTCCATATCTTAGCAATTGTGACTTATGCCACAATGAACATGGGAATGCAAATATCTCTTTGAGATGCTGTTTTTGATATTTTTCAATAAATACCCAGAAGTGAGATTGCTAGATAATATTGTAGTTCCATTTTTAACTTTTTGAGGATGCTCTATATTGTTTTGTATAGCAGCTACACCTACAGCATTTTATGTTCCCACCACAGTACACAAACATTACAATTTCTTGACATTCCTGTCAACATTTGTTATATTCTGGCTTTTCTTTTTCTTTTGTTTGTTTGTTTGTTTGTTGTTTTTTAATAATGGCCATTGGAACAGATATGAGGTGAGACCTCATTGTGGTTTTTCTTTGCATTTTCCTGATGATTAATAATGTGAAATAAGTTTTCATATACCTATTAGACATTTGAATGTCTTCTTTGGAAAACTGTTCAAGCCCTTTACCCATTTTTTTAATAGGGTTGAGTTTTTATTTTTGCCACTGAGTTATAAGGGTTCTTTATGTATTTTGAATATTAACTCCTCATCAAATACATGGTTTGCAAATATCAGTATTTTCTCCCATTCTATAAGTTAACTTTTCACTCTGTCAATTATTTCCTTTGCTGTGAAGAAACATTTTAGTTTGGTATGGTCCCACTTATTTATTTTTGTTTTTGCTGTCTGTGTTTTTGGTGTTGTATACAAGAAATCATTGCCAAGACCAATGTCAGGGAGCCTTTCCCTATATTTTCTTCTAAGAGTTTTAAAGTTTTAGGTTTTATGCTTACATTTTTAATTCATTTTCAGTTTATTTTTATATGTTGGTGGAAAATAAGTGTCCGATTTCATTTTTTTGCATGTGAATATCCAATTTCCCCACATCATTTGTTGCAGACATTATACTTTCCACATTGTGTAGTCCTGGCACCCTTACTGAAGCTCAATCGAGCATATATTCATAGTTTTATTTCTGGGTTCTCTATTCTGTTGCAATGCTCTACATGTCTATCTTTATGTCAGTACCATACTATGTTGGTTATTATAGCTGGGTACCAGGTTTTTAAATCAGAATGTATATGGTCTTTAGTTTTTACTATTTTCTCAAGATTGTTTTGGATATTCAGGGTCCTTTGTGGTTACAAATGAATCTTAAGGATTTTCTTTTAAATTGCCATTAAAAGTTTTATAGGAACTGCATTGAATCTATAGATCACTCTAAGTAGTAAAAACATTTCAACAATATTAAGTATTCTAATCCGTGAACAGGAGATACTGCTTCATTCGTGTCTTTAATTTCTCTTAGCAATGTTTTATGGTATTTAGTACACAAGTCTTTCACCTCTTTAGTTAAGATTATTCCTAAGTATTTTATCCTTTTTCACATTATTTGTCATTTAGAAATTGATGCTGATAATCTTTTCTATGATTCACCTTTAGTTTCACTCTCATTCATTGAAGATAAAAATTAATTCACTGTATACAAATACTCTTTTCCGTTCAAAAAGTATTTTATTTATAATATAGGTAAAATTTAATATATAATAGTTATGTGAAAATGATATATTACATATAATACATATAATAAAACTTACAAAGTTTAATTGTGCAATTAGATGGATTTGACAAAGAACTCACCTGTGTAGCCCTACACTGATTAAGATATACTTCTATCCCAGTTTAATTATCCCAGAATGCTCCCTTATTTCCCTTTGCAGTTAATAGCATCTTCCCCTTTACTTAGATAATTGACTCATTATAAATTTTGCCTATTCTATAATTTTATATAAATAAACTCTACAGTATATAATTTTTTTTCCTTCAGGTTTACTCATTCTGTTGTGTATTTTGGAAATTTACTCATTTTTACTCTTATAACCATTTCGTTATATGGATGTACCATAACTTGTTTTCCAATACATCTGTTGGTGAACATGTAGGATGTTTCCAATTTTCATCCATTATAAACTATGGTTGCTTTAAACAATTGTGTATAACTTCTTGAACACATGTGCTTTCATTTCTCTGGAATAAATAACTAGGAAAAGAATTGCTGAAGCATATATTTAGCTCTGTAAGATAAAACCAAAGTGGTTTTACCATTTAACACTGCTAATAATGTATCTTGTTTTGTATCCATTTAAGGTTTTTTAAAATCAGTCTGTCTCTCTTTATTGAGTTATAAATGTGTTTTATGTAGGTTAGATACAAATTTACATATATATGTGTGTGTATATATGTGTTTATGTGTGTGTGTGTATGAGACATAGTTTCTCCCAGTTTATGGCTTATATTTTCATTTTCTTAAAGGTAGTTTCAAAGGGTAGAATTTTTTAAAGTTTGATGAAGTTCAATTTATCATTTTTTTCTATTTATGTTTGAGCTAAGGAATCTTTGTCTAACCCAAAGTCATGATGATTTTTTGTAGTTTTTTCTTAGAATATTTACAGATTAAAATTTATGTTAGGTTTATTATCCATTTAAAATTAATTTCAATCCTCTTCTACTGTTTCATCCTCTTCTACTTTGAAAAATGTCTAAACTGGTATTATTTTTCTCTTAAGTAGTTGATAAAATTCACATGTAAATTCATTTGGGCCTGGAGTCTCTTTCTGATATTTATACTAGAAACTCAATTTCCTTAACAGCTATTGGACTAGTCACATGTTCTATCTTCTGCAGTATTATTAAGTTGCCTTTTTGAACAAATTTACCAATTGCTCATAATTAGCTCTTACTATCCTTTTGTTATCTGATATTATAACAATATTTCTGTCTTTCATTGCCAATATTGGTCATCTGTGTTTTACTTGTATTTTTAATCCAGCTCAATTTGCTGAGGCTTTATCCTTTTAATTAAGATTATTCAAAGAAGCAACTATTGGCTTTGTTAAATTTTCCTTTTTATTTTCTTTTTTTTTAATTTCAGAATATTATGGGAGTGCAAACTCTTTGGTTATATATATTGGCTTTGTATTACCTGAGTGAGAGCTACAAGTATGCCCAACCCCCAGACAATGCTCACCACACCCATTAGGTGTGAATTCACCAATCGCCTTCTCTCCCCTCCAACCTGCTCAGCACTCAGTGAATGTAATTTCCATATGTGCACATAAGTATTGATCAATTAGTACCACTTTCATGGTAAGTATATGTGGTGTTTCTTTTTCCATTCTTGTCATATTTCACTTAGAAGAATGGGCTCCAACTCCATGCAGGATAATACAAGATGTAGCTCACCAATTTTTATGGCTGAGGAGTACTCCATCGTATAGATAAAGCACATTTTATTAATCCATTAATGTATTGATGGCCACTTGGGTTGTTTCCACATCTTTGCAATTATGAATTGTGCTGCTATGAACATTTGGGTGCAGGTGTCTTTTTTATAGACTTTTTTTTTCCTTTGGGTAAATACCCAGTAGTGGGATTGCTGGATCAAATGGTAATTCTACCTTTAGTTCTCTAAGATATCTCCATACTTTCCACAGAGATTGTACTAATTTGCTGTCATCCCATCAGCAGTGTATGAGTGTTCCTATCTCTCTGCATCCATGCCAACATTTGTTGTTTTTGGACTTTTTGTGG
>CAUYRT010036327.1:0-33287 GCA_963574885.1 Lepilemur ruficaudatus
ATAGGAGGTTAGAGATGAAAAACATATTTGAAGAGAAGCAAAACTTTCTGCCTCGCCTCATCCCTTTATCGTATTCCTTCCTTTTTCTCAAATCTTAGGCAAATATTACGTGACCTAAAGAAAGAAGAAAGAAGAAAGAAACAAAGCAAGAAAAAGAAAGAAAGAAAGAAAGAAAGAAAGAAAGAAAGAAAGAAAGAAAGAAAGAAAGAAAGAAAGAAAGAAAAAGAAGAAGAAGAAAGAAAGAAAGAAAAAGAAAGAAAGAAAGAAAGAAAGAAAGAAAGAAAGAAAGAAAGAAAGAAAGAAAGAAAGAAAGAAAGAAAGAAAGAAAGAAAGAAAAGAATGTTCTTGCCAGATAGTTTTTATCTTTTTCGTCTAACAGCATCCAAGAAACTAAAAAGGGAAAAGTGGGGAGAGGAGGCAGATAATCAGAGTTGATTGTGAATCTGGGAAAAGTCTCAACTGTGTATTGAGATTCACAAAAATGAAAGATGAAAGATCACAAGAGAGGAAATGAATAACCATTTTGCCCATTGCCAGTGTTCTGCTCCCCATTCTTCCAGCTGCGGCCGATGCTTCAGCTTCACCCTTCAAATGTGAGTTAGAGGCACATGCGAGCGTCTCAGCTGCTGCGCTTTCTCCTACTGTAGTTCGCCTTTCTTTAGAATGCCCTAAAGATAGCATTCTTAGTAAACATACTGTCAGGCTGAGGAAATTTCATTGGGGGGGATGTAACCATCTTCTCTTGTAGGAAAGGCTTTTCCACCTGCAGGGTGTAAACTATTGGAAATATAGAAAGTTATTTTGGAAGCATCAGCAGCCAAAAAAAAAAATGCCTGATTCAGCTCTTGAAATACTTTTTTTTTTTTTTTTTTTTGCATCCCTGCAAAGGACTTGGTGTAGTCGCCCTGTGTCTGCCATCGTCATAGTGTGTCCTCTGCGCCTAGCACAGTGCATGCCGTATATCAGGTATTCAACACACATTTGTTCCCGAATGTGTTGACTGTTTGCAGATGAAATAGTGGCTAGTCATCTAGGGTGAATTGGTCCTTTCGATTTAAATAAATATGAACAGACACTCGGTGTGTAAACATTTGTGTCTTATCAGGCAGTAGACATTGTCAGGTAAGGAATTTTTTCTGCTCTTATAATTGTGTTGTTGTTTTCACCATGTTTTTCAGATCTTTGATTGAATTGCTCAGTTCTTTGGATTGTGATAATGTGATACGACATGCCGTATGTGAGCCCGTAGAAGCTCAACATTTCTTTGAAATCCCAGAGTTATTCATTCAGTTGATTTACTTTGGAACCTGAAAGTTTGCATTTTCAACAAGTTCGCAGGTACTGCTAATACTGCTGGTCCAGAGACCACAATTTGACAATCAGTGCATTAATCCAAACCCCTTAAATGAGAAATGAGAGAACTAGACTGAAAACTAGAGAGAGATCGGGTGTAAAGTAGGCACTCTGTTTGCTAGAGCAGTACCCATCGTCCCCTTCCAGCTAAGCCATATTTCTGTTCTCTCATGAGGCTTCTCCAAGCAAAGGCAGCATAAGGAAGGACACAGGGGGAGAACTTAGCAAAGCGAAAACAGCACCAGTAAATGAGGATAGATCTTATGTGAAATTTGTGGATTAAGTAAAAAGTTTTTTACTTGTTTTAAAGTTCTCCAGGGGGAAGTGAGAGGTTCTATAATCTCCCTTGCTAACTTCTTCCACATCTAAAAACATTATTCAGAACATTCCTGTTACAAACTTAAGCCCATTTTCCATTGCTAATGAGGCATTCTATATTATACTACTAAGGAACTGATGTTGGAAAATAAATGTGTCTATGAAGTAACCACATTTAAAAAAAATAAAATTGAAATAAAAATAATTAAATGCAGCCAGCTGCTTTAAGCAACCATTTCATCACATGGCAAGAAAAGTATTCAAAAGCCATCCAAAATCTGTTCTCCTCTGTTACTTCTTGCCTTATTGCCTCACCACAAAGAGGCATATCAGTTATTGAATTCATTGTCTCAGTGCATTTCCTTGTTCTGTGGCCAGTCCCGAGCCCTTTCAGTGAGCTGAACTCTCTTCATTTATTCTTTTGTATTTCTCTGGCTTTGCCCAGTTATTGTCAAATTATAAAAAACAAAGCCTATACTTAGCTGCAAAGACAGGTAAAGTTTTCTTCTCAATAGTCGTGTTGAAGACTCAGTGTCAGAAAGAGAAGTAAGTGGGCTGTGTGCAGATTCTCAGTAAGTATGGGAAGAAGAGTTGTAGTGTTCCTGAAGCATTAAATATATCGCTTTTTTCCTCACCATTTGAATTCATTAATACATGATCCATGCTATTCATAGGTATTCCTTCTTAAAAAGAGAAAGGGGATTGGGGCAAAAGAAACACATAAATCTTTCTCTTTATGAGGAGAAATCTTGGCTGTGTGAATCCAGACAACCAGCGGTACACAGTCTCATGTGTACTAGGGGATTAACCCCTTAGAGAATTCGCAGAAGTATAAATTAAAAAGATCCATGATTTATTGCAACTAATGCCCTGATTCTGTGGAATTGTTTCTAGTTTGACTTCTCTTTTCTCTATATTTTGGACAAATGATTCTAACTGGTTAATAGTTGTCCTTATATTAATACTTTATAAGGTGTAAAAACCTGAAATAATAAATAGCAAAGCATTATCTTACACCCCAAAATAGCAATCTGCTGACATGGGAAAGCAGGGATATATACAATTCACATATATACTGAATTCATTCACTGCAACTTTTAGTATGCAAGAAAGCTCATGCTAGAATAAAATAATAAAGAAAAGGTTTCAGTAAAATGCCTGTGCACATACAAGTGTGTAGTTTAAAAAGCAACAAGCACTAATGCTAAATATTTTTTCTCCCAACAAAGCATTTTACCTTATAGAAAGTTGCCATATTCTTGCCATTTTTCTGCAAGTTATTAAAAAACTAAACTTTGCTATGTGTCAATGTTATTATTCTGTAAATACTTGAGTATATATACTAGATATATTCCTAAGAAGATAAAAGGGAATAGTAAAAATTTTTGTAATAAAAAATCTAATTCAGATATAGTGAGCCAATGTTTTTTAAACCATTCTTAAACAGTCATTAAAAAAACCCAACATTTTGCCTCATTATCCTGTACATGAAACACACACACATAGCTAAAACAAAATTCCACACAATAATTTAACTGTACTATATGAAATACATCCTGAGATTTTCTATCCCATTCTGTTTTATTCTTTAAAAAGTTTTAGTCAAGCTCCACTAAAATAATTTCAGCATGTGCTAAATTTGACAAAAATCTCATCATTTGAAGACGTTGCATTAAGGGAACTTGCTGTTTTTAAGTTCTATAGTCACGCTCCAATAGTCCTTTAGTATGTTGATTGCCTTCTGATTTGTCTCCTCACCAATTTAAACTTTCGAAACAATGGATCTTTTGAAGCTATGCTCCTCTGTACTTGGCTAATGCCTATCTGAAGACAACAAGAATATGTTATACGTTTAAAGGCCATGTAACATTAGATAATGCCATGATTGCTTAAGATGCAATTTTTAATGCTTGCTTTGCAGTTGCTATCTCAATTTGGTGAGCAAAGTATGCAGCCTGTGGTGTCTCCAGCCCTACTCCCTTTGTGCTTCAGTCCCCTCGGGGCTTATCTATACTTGACTTTCTATAAGTTAGGTCACTCCTAGAAGTCTAAAAAGGCATCTCTAGCAATATTTAATTCATACGATTAAAAATTTAAAAGAAGCCCTTGTACCAGCCGTTAAACTATGTTCGTACACAGTAATTCAGAGTTCAAATCCCAGCAAATTAAAGGTTAGGTTAACAGGATCATTCAGTGGAACTGCATTAAACCGTGGCAACTAGAGCCGTAGGTGGACTCTTTCATACATGCTCATTTGCAGAGGATAAACTAAGGATGTGCAAACTTATCTCACTGAAAATTTTGCTACCTAATTTGATTTTTTTTTACCTGCTTTCTACAGTATAGTTTAAAAAGGAAAACACAGGAAGTTAATTGTGGATTTTGTTTACTACATGCACAAATTTAAAAAAAAGAACAAAATCCACGGAGTGTTACATTGACTCTTACCTGGAAATTGAGATATGAATTTCTCTTTTCAGATATTAACTTTCTCAAATATGTCTGAAGTTTTAGAAGCAAATAATTTTGCTGCCCCAAAATGGGATATTCATTTAGGGAACATCATACATTAAAATAAGCCCTTAATAATAATCTTGATGCCCCTATTTATGCTTCTATGGGAATAGTAATGAGAAGTGATCTTTATAGTATCAATTCCATGCTTTCCAAAAGTAAAACAACGTAACTCATAAAATAGGATATGTGAGAATTGAGAATTGGTGGTCCTGGTTCAGTCAGCATGGTTCTAGAGTGGTATGCTCTTAAGGGAGCCATTTAAACTCTTTGAACCTCACTTTTCTCACCTGTAGAATGAGAGAAATGACAAGGTGACTGCTATGGGGAAAAGTTCTCTTTCCATGAGATTTTATGCACCTAAGTTTGTGTATAAAGTGGTTGTGGGGCTACATCTTCTTGTCAGGCTTGTTAGGCTGAAAAGAGACTGGGGGAAAAAGAAGTGAGGAAACATAAAATATATTTTTCTTGTGTGAACTTGAAATGTTTCTTTTCCCAGGGATTACTTATTGCATTGATAAAGGAAAATAAGACATCTCTAGAAGAGAAAGAGGAAAATGACACAAACTAGTAATCTGGGCTTGAAATGAATAAAATAAATTAGTTGAGAGACATTTAAGCAGATGCTTCTGCCTCATAATGCAGTTGACATGCATAAAGAAAGGAGTGAAGGAAACTTTTAAAAACATGAATGTTGGCTTCAATTGAATGAGAAGGGAATCACAAAAAGCTAATATTTTGCCTTAAAAAAGGGCGCAAGAATAAAATGTTCTTGTGAAAATGCAAACCAAAGTTTTGAAAAAATTTCAAATAAGTGCCTAAACCAGCAATAAAATATGTATCAAAGATCATTTTTAGTCAGTAAACATCATGAGATGCTATTTTAAATAGCACCTTGAAAAAAAAGGATGTATCTGCATGCTAAAGTGGTTATAGTTCATACATATTTAAAATAATTAGTAAGTATATATCCCTATATCCCTAGGGATATCCCTATATCCATAAGGATGCTCAATTCTTATCATCCTGTTTACCTGTAATAAAGGCTTCTCTGCATCTATGAAGATGTTCCATGTGGAATGGCCTAAAAGCAAGCTAAAAATTAAGAATATAAGGTTCCTTGGACAAAGGTATATGGTTATTAAAAAGCATTTATCACTCACTTGTTAGGTTAAGAAACTTTTGTACATTTTCAGTTTTTTTCATTCCCAATAACAGAAACTGATTTAGCAAATCAAGGTGTCCAATCAATAATAATACTATAAAGTCAGATAAAACTACTTTCCAACTCCAAATCACCCATTTACTGTAAATCTTGGCAAATTACTAAACTTCTCTGACCTCTAGTTTTCAAATCATTAAAGCAGAGATGATACCGTCTCAGAGTATTATTGAGAATTTGAGTGAAATAATACGCATAATGCTTGCCACATTGGAGTTACTCAATATGTTATTTATTAGGTTAGTTTTTTAAAATATGGATCTAACTGCAATGATTTTCCAGAAAGAAAAGGAATCTTCCAAAATATGGACTAAATAACAATTCTTTAATTCATCTTATACTCCATTTTCCAATGGGGAGAAATTTTAAAGAACGTGGAAATTGCATCCAAGATCCTTAAAATAATAAGGAGTACTAGGCACTATGGATTAAAAGGACTATTTTTGTTAATGTGGTAAGAACACATTTCAAAAGCAGAAGAAAGAGCAATAATTCCATTGTTCTTTCTGTATTGAGCATCCACATGCTCAATCGTACATGAGCACTCCTTTAGTAAACATCTGAGCAGAACGTACAATGGCACCTGCCATCCTGTGGCTATATCCTAGTGGATGGGAAGAGATAAACATTAAATAAAATTACTATATAATGTATAATGTTATTAGGAAGTAAAGGATATGGAAAAATAAATACAGCGGAGTCATTGTGCCAGAGAAAGATGAATTCTAAGCAAAGAAGGTAAGGACATTCACTATGATATGCCTGGGGGCATAATGTTCCTGGCAGAAGAAACAGACAGAACAAAGGCACCAAGTTAGAAGCGTGAAGCCATATCTGTAGAATGACAAGGAAACCAGTACCACTGGAATGACATAATCAAGATGAAATATCCAAAGAAGTAAGGTCAGAGATTGCAGATGAGATCATGGTGGGCCTTCTAGGACATTGTGGGGATTGGGGCTTTTACTCTGGATGAAAAGGCGGGGTAGGGGGAGGCCTACAGTGTTTTGAAAAGCAGTAATATATTCTAACTTATGTAGGATTAAGCTAGCTGCTATTTGGAAAGAGACTTTTCAGGTTCTCAAGAGAAAGCCATTAGACGCATTTGGAGGCTATTGCAATAATCCAGGAGGGATAGCCATATAGTCATAGTAGCGAAGGTGAGAAGAGGTCATATGCTTGACGTATTTTGAAATCTGAGACAACAAAAATGAGAAAATAGATGTGGGGTTCGGTGGATAGAGAGTGATGAGGGAGGACATCCCAATTTGGGGACTGAGAGATTGGAAGGATGACGTTAACTGATGGAGTAACTGAGTTAGGAAAGACTATGGGGAAATGAGTACATTTCAGAATGAAATATAAATAACTGAGTTTTGTGCATATTAACTATGAGATACCCATTAGATATCCAAGTGGGTATATATAATTTCAGAATGAAGTTTATGGAAGAGAGCTTGCCTGGAAACATAAGTTTGGGTTCTTCAATGTAAATTTTGGGTTTAACAGTGAACTGGTAGAATTAAGCCATAGAGAGTAGGTAAGTTCCCCTAAAGGAGTAAGAGTAGATAGAAAGGGAAGAGCCCAAGGGTTGAGCCCTCCAATGTTTGATCAGCTACATGTGCTCTGTCTCAGGCACTTGGTACTCAGGTGTTCCAGGCACACCAGGTCCATTTAAAACTCCATGCTTTGATTTATGGAAAACTTTCTCTCTTCCAAGAACCACCTGTCCATTCCATCTCCTCAAAGAATTCTTCCATAATTATGTTCATCCTCTGTAATCACAGAACGTTAGGCATGTTCTGCTCTGCATTACACGTGTATCTATCTGCCCCCTTCAGCAGATTGCAAAGACTTTGATGGCTGCAATCCTGGCATTCTCATCACCAGCATTATAAAAGTGACATGTAATTAGTGCTTAATACATGCCAGGCATGCTCTTAAGTGCTTGCCATGCATAATCTCATTACATTCCATAATTCCCCTACTCTTAATTCCAGATGAGGAAATTGAGACTTGGAAACTAAGGTAGCTCACTTGCAGTCTCCTGGCTAGAAAGTGGCAGAGATGAGTTTCAGTATCAGGTCTCTACTACTCCAACAACCTTGACCAATGGCCTGGTCCACCTTCGTGTCACTTATTTTATGGGTCCCTGGTACATGGTAAATCGTGTATAGAATCTGTTGGCTAAATAGATGAATACTTGGTTGAATTAATACTTCTGCTTTATTTTGGCAGCCACAATAAAGTCTTGACTAACAGAAATTAATTTTGCACAGCCTTCCTTCAATTAATTGGGATTTTTTTTCATTTCTTACTATAGTTTACTTTGTAATGGAATGTGGCAAATATCAAAAAAAAATTTGGCTTTGGCATTTCAGTCTAGAGTGAACAAACTACTGAAATATTACTTCGAGGTCAGTGCATAATCATCTTCGTTTGCTACACATTGGATATCTGTATTGGTGATATTCTTCCTTGAGAAATTACGATCACAATGAGAACCAGAGGATCATTTGATCTTGAATTTTCAGAGAGGAATATATATTATATTCCTCAGATAATTCACTTGGGAACACTTTTTAAAGTAATATTTTAAAATAATTTTAGCAACATCAATCAAAGCACACATTTTTGTTAAATCTTTAGAAACCCCAAATCCTAACATATCTTATTTTTCAAGAGTACCAGATGCTATTCTGTACCCTACCCTCATTCTTCAGACTTTGCTGTGTGATCCGACTGGTATCTATGTGCCTGAGAGCTTTGTTTCTGGACTAAGGAAGGCTACTCTATGCACACATGACAGCCCAGAAACACCAGACATGTTTAACACATCACTACCACTGCCTCCATGCCTTTCCTCTCCCACCCCATGCAATAACCCTCCATCCAATGACTCTCAAGAGGTGGTAAGTAAATATCCCAGCTCCCTCACCTCTTGGATAGAGTCATTCTGAGGTGTGTGTTTTGCACTATATTCCATAGGTCCCCTGCAGAATTAAGCTGCAGCCAAGCACTGTGATAGCTGGCTTAATAAGGCACTCTTTAACAGATGACTTCACTTCCCTGGACCTCTCCCCTGCCACCCTGAACTAGTATTTCCTGCACCTCTCTATACACTGCTTGCCATCACATCCTTATCTCAGGTTCACCTTCTGGGAAAGAAACCCACACTAAGATGACAAGAATTTTTGTTAACAGAGCCTTGACTGCCATGATAGATCCTCTTGGACAGAAAGAAGAAAGCAACAGCATGCATTTCTTGACTAGTGCTCTTCTCCTTAGCCTAAACTGTGCTACATTTAACTGCTATTATGTGTGATCTTAACAGAAAAATTAAGATTATTTGAGGTTTTACATAAATCCTATATTTGGGATATTAATGCAACATATGACTAGTTTATGGGCTGACTCTGTTGTAGCCCTTGATCCACAGAAGCAATAAACCATTTGGGTATGTGGGGGAGAATCTCACAGAAATAGCACCATATCCACACCTGTGAAGAACAAGTCTGCTACATGAGCACATTCCAGACCCTGGGCAGTGATAAAAGAGTGACACTGTAGGACATCCAAACCTATAAAGACCTAAGTTAACTTCCAAAGTACTTTCTATACTAAAAATTATCAGACAAATATAGGATCATATTATTATTACAATGTTGACTGACAACATATACTATCATATTAAATAACCTAAAATCTGTTTCTTTCCAAAGTGAAAAAAGTTTACCTTATAAAAAACTCTAATTTCCTAATCACCATATTTTATCAGGACTGCTTATATCTATGAAACTTATACCAATATTTCATTTATCTCAAAACTGACTTAGAAAAGAATGGTGCCCAGCTTTTATTTCCAGCTAAATATTTTAGCTTCCACTTAAAAAGTCGACCAAAAATGTTTAATAAAACCTTTAATGTGAGGCTATATTATTCCTTGATGTTAAATATCTAAAATAGTTTTCCTCTTAGAGGTCTTTTCTAACACCTACTTTAAACGTTAAGAGAGGGTTTTTTATTTGTTTGTTTGTTTGTTGTTTTGCTTGTGTATTTTATGATAATGGGTGAGTTTTTCACATGGTTACTCCAAGCATCTTTTGATTTTGAAATAGGTTCTCAGAAAAAACTAACAGCTCTAAAATTTAGCACTTTTTAAAAAAATCAAGTCTATTCCCACATGATGTAATATAGTTTCAAAATTAATTTTAATTTTAAGGGATAGAAATTCCCTACTGCTCATTGGTGCATTGGATATAATATGTGTTTTTAGATACAGGGTAAACAGTTTACTTTCGTATCAAGGAAACATCAGTTAAGATTTTATTAGAATTCTAAAAATGAATAATAAGCCCAGCCCCGTGCTTGTTGTAATAGCTAAAATAAACTTGCTGCTCACACTGCGGTGACTTAGCTAAGCTCCTCTTTCATTCCATCAGACTGCATGGGGCAGCAGCTGGCCTTTTTTTTGACACCCTCAGTATGTTTACTGCAGCCCTGTAACTTTGTCTCAGAGGGCTGGGACTGTTGCTAAGGCGAGGACCACACCTTCCTCCTGCTTTTTACCTAAAGCCTGTTGGTCAGAGTTTCATAATCAGGCAGTTTGCACAGTGTCAACGTGGGGACATTGGCAAAAATACTCTCTGTCTTTCTACAGGTGTTGCGTTTTTTGCTCCCCTAGTGACTACTAATCACTCAATGGACTAAAATGATATATTTTAAAAAACAATGTCCTGGCATTGCTGAGAACACACATATAAGGCCATGAAGGTCTACACGGCAAGGATTGCACAATAACCCATTAAAATAAACATTTGCAACCACAGATAGCTGGACTGAAATCCTGCTCTGATACAAATAACATCTGGACAACTTTTGTTTGCATCTTCCAGCATAAAACACCCTTGAGAAAAAATAGAAGGCAAGCTAAAAGACAAAGGACCACTAAAGGTTTTATTATGCTATGGGTGTGGTGCCATAAATTTGAGGGGGCTCAGGCCAGGGTTGCCAAACCTGAATTTAAACAGCATGTTGTTTTTAAAAGTTGTAACATTGGTGAGGAACAATTCGGTTTTCTTACATAATTAATCCAGTGTGAAATAGAGTGACTGGAAAATATCCAGTGGTTTAAAAATAACTCAATTATTTATAAGTTCCACAGTGCTATAAGATTGCACACTAAGGAGAAGAAAGTGAAGCATCTTGGTACCAAGATGTCGCTTTTGTTCAGGGAGGACTTGAGGAAGTCAACACAAACATTCTAACAGTAAAAGTTTATGCTGACAGCCAAAGAAAATGAGGTTCCATTGGATTATGTATCAGCCTAGTGGGCAGGAAAAGGTTTCTTTCCTTGACAATTACATACTGTGGATACATATTAGTATTTATTCCTGATCCTGAAAGAACTGAACAATGTGAAGCAGGGGTATAAGAGTGCAGGGAACAGAAGGAAGAAGGGAGGATGACTGGGAAAGAAAGAAAAATGAGCATCTTTTATAAGATCTGTAACATAGGCCATGAATCATACACAGCAGTGAATGGACTTTAATTTCTAATGTTGCTCTTTGATGTGAAGCAAAATAATTACAAGCTGAAAGATACTAGCAAGTATTATATTCAATATAAAGATAAAGAAATTAGCCATAAATAAACCCTTATATAAAATCTCATGCTCAGGGCGGGCTCCCAGCTAGCAGCTATATATTTGTGTCAGCTACAGCTGGCCACCAAACAAAGAGAATGAAAGTTTGCTTTAGTAATACTAAAATCTTGCAAAATATTTCCCAGTTGTCACAAGCATTTTTTTTTTTTTTTTTTTACTTTTCTCTACTTAAAGGGGATATGTGAGAGGTGGCAATAATCTGAAAGGGCCAAGCCAGAAGTTAGAAGGATTGCTTTCAAAGATCGGCCTTTAAATTGCTTTACTAAATCATGTGATTTACCTTAAATTCATCTTTTGTTTCAGCTAGAGTGCAGAGATACGGAAAAGAAAGCAGATCTTTATTCATTCTTCCATTCCATAGGTCTAGTATGTTTCACACATACTATATTTATTTATTTATTTTAGCCTTGGAAGCAAACAAAATATGAAACACAATTACGTCATTTATTTACTGAACAAACACAGTTTTGATGTTCTAATACCCGTGACAACGAAAGTAGATGACAGTTACTGAAACAAACCATTAAGTTGAGAAAATAGTTTTTTTGAAAAAATTATTTGCTTATTTATGGATATCACTTGATAGATAAATTTCAGTAACTCCACCATAAAAGGATCTTTTTTCCTCTTGAGGAACTGTAAGTGACAGTGGAAATATTGAAGGAGGGTAGAGAGGGGATTACAGTTCCAGGTGGTTGTAATTATAATATCTAACTGCTATTAACTGAAGTCGTTTTAGTTGCAGTCACTGTGTTAATAATTGGGAGATTGCTAAAACAATTTTATAAGGTTTTTGACTAAGGGTCAAGCCAATAAATCGGCTCAGGCTACCTTGTTCCCTGACATGAAGTTTCCATTGCTTTTCTACTTTTTTTTTTTCTTTCTGTTTGTAATGTCAAGTCAGTGGCCATTAACCAGCCATCGGCATTCTCTGCTTGCGTAGTTGTTCTTTTGTTTCAGTTCCCTCTCCAACCTTGCTGGCAATGACTACCAAAAGCAGCAAAATCCTTCTGGAAACGAGCTAGAACAATTCCTACTGATGAAGACTCTATGTGAAAAGAGAGGAGGACGCTGAACTGCTGTTCAGCTCTGAACGGTATCTCTACGTGGGAACGAAACTATCCATTTGGTCATCAATTTAAATTAATCCTTTCTTGTACTCATTTGCTTAAGGTCTGCGTTGTACCAGTTATGTTAGATATTAAGGTGGAGATACAACGCATTGCTCCTGGGGGTGATAGTTGATGATATGTATGTGTTATGTGAATGAGGAAGCTGTGAAAGGAGTTGAGGACGGATTTGATGGGGAAAAGACATTTGAGTTGGCTCTTAAAGGAGAAATAAGAACGCACTTGGTGAGGAAGAAGGAAAAAAAACCTTTTGGGTGAAGAAAAGATCGTAAGATGGAAGAGGCATAAAACTGGGTGATGTCTGGGGAAAATGTCACTGTTTCGTGTCACTGGAGGGAAGTGACGTGAGATGCAAACGGAGAGATAAATTGGGGCTAGATCGTAGAAAAGGCCGTGCCAAGGAGTGTATTCTCAAGGCAATGGGAGGAATGGAGGATTTATATAGGGTGTGACATAATTGGCTATAAAAAGGTAAGTAAAACTTGCTCATTAGTCTTGAAAAGAACAGGCTGTTTGAGTTTTTAGTGGGATTTGCTACATTCTATTGTAGAGTGAGTTATAAGGTCCATCTTGGCAGCTGCGGAAAGGATGGCAGCTCATGGGAGCAGAGCCCATTTTCTGCTGTTCATCATTCCTAACCATCTACCCCCACCTACTCTACTGCTCATGATTTACCAGCATAGATTTCCTTCTCTACCAAAGCAAAAAAAGATTTTAATCCATCTCCCCCTGCCCCAAGAAAAAAAATAGAAAAGCCTTGAAGTTTCAACATGCGGATGCAAGAGCTGTGTCCACACGAGGAAAGTGAACTGGGGAATTAGACATTGAACCAGATCATTCAAGCCTTCTTTACCCACCATCACCCCCAAAATCCTCTTGCCTTATTTATCTTTACAATTCACACAAAAGGAACACTTTTCTAGCAGATTATTCCCTCACTTTTTATTTTGCGTTAGATAGCTACAGATTTTATGAGCCTATGTGAACAAACTCTTGCTTTGCAAGAGCAGCACTAGTTAAAAAAAAAAAGTTGAAAGAATAAAGATTATTCCAAGATGAAATGCTAGCATTATGACCCACACAGACCACCTGGAATTCTTTAAACCATTATACTGAGTAACAATTCTTCGCATGCAATGTAGCCTGTACTTCCTAATTTCTCAAGAGATATTTACTTGGACACTAGCTCTTTGTTTCAGCAGCTTTTCTGCCTTTGCAAATTAATCCCCACCTTAGTCAAATGCTTCTATTTATGAAATCACAACAGTTGTTTAAGTCATTGGATTAAGAGCGGAAAAGTTTATGTAATTTTGGGGTGTGGGAAGAGGAAAAGGATATTTTAAATAAGCAGGACAATCATCTTATTTAGTTATATCTTAAAATATAAAATAATAAAGTAACTGGATGTTCCTGGAGCTAGGAGAGTAAAACTGTAACTGTGTCATTTTTTTTTAAAAGGCAAATGGCAAAATGACTAGTACAGATCTTCAATGGCCTTTATAATCATCAAAATCATTCATTCATTTTATAGATAGTATGTTGAAGGCTACAATGACTGAGCTGGGTACTGGGGTCCATTCTGCTAAGCTAGTGTGGGGGTGACTGGATACCTGCCCAGGGACACACAGAGCAGAGTCACATGAAAATCTCTCATTGGATTCAAACTGCAATTTCGTTAGTCAAACTAAATTATGCCAAACCCTAAATCATTTTTACAACAAATAATGCCTTTGATCTACAGTTAGTCAAGTGGATAATTGCCAGTTCTACCACTTCTTCATATTGTGAAAATCCAGATGGCTCGTTGTGGAAGAGGACTGTGACCTGCTCTTCTCTATGCCCTGTTTAAAATACAACAATAAAGGCATGGCACAAAAAATAATGATTAAGTGGTGAATTTAAAGACTTCCACTTCTGAGATGTAACAGGGACCAGCTTTATCCATGGGACTGAAATAAATGAAAAATGTAAAAATATATGACAAAATAGGTTTCAAGACACTGAACATCAGGCAATAAAAAGCAGTGATCCCTGAAAGAAAGAAAGAAAGAAAGAAAGAAAGAAAGAAAGAAAGAAAGAAAGAAAGAAAGAAAGAAAGAAAGAAAGAAAGAAAATCAGGTGAGCCTTACCATTGCCCTAGATTACTACCCTGAGAGTGTTTGTTTTCAGGGTATTTTCTAGGGAGGGGAAACCCAGACCAAACCAGTACCCTCTTTGAGTTGAGGATATGAAGACAAGAGTCTGGAGAAACCAAGGTGACTAGAATCTGAAGAATAAAGTACCAAAGAGAAGTGAACTATGCAGAGAGAGAACTCCAGAATCATGCAGTGGGTTCTGCTCACCTGAATATTGATAATTGAAGAAACGACCCCACAGGGAAAGAGGGACCCAAAAGGATTAGACTGTGGTTACAGTTTCCAGTGAGCACTCAGAGTTGGAACAATGTCTATCCTTACCAGCCAGACTGGAAAACCTCATGATTGGCGGATAAAGTACTCAACAGGATCTTGCCTGAGTGGGGAGGAATAATTAGTCCTATACTAAGCATTGCTCCAGACCCAACTAACAACTCTTAAAATGAAGATCCAAAAGAAACAAACTATGTTCATATGATTTAACTGTGTTCCAGAATAAAGTTCTAGAGTGCTTATAGAAACATAAATATTGAACACCCAATAAAAAATTTATAATGCCTGGCATCGCATCAAATATTACCAAGAATGCCAAGAAGTGGGAAAATATAATCCAGGATGAGAAGAAAAATCAAGCAAATCAGCCCCAAAACTTCCACAGATGTTAGAATTAGCAGATAAAAACATTAAGATAGATTTTATATTTGCATTGTGAAAGCTAAGGAGAGATAATTTTTTTTAATTATAAAAACCAAACTTATAAAGATGAAATCCACAATGTCTAAGATGAAATACACTAGATGAATGTCAGATAAGACATTGCAGAAGAAAAATTCAGTGAACTTGAAGACATAGCAACAGAAGTGTGAAAATAAAATATATAGAGAAAAATATTTTCTTTAAAACAATAAACAGAGAATTAAAGAGCTGTAGAATGATTTCAAGTGTCATAATACATGTGTAATTGGGGTCTCTGAAGAAATTGAGAGAGA
This sequence comes from Lepilemur ruficaudatus, assembly GCA_963574885.1. Lineage (NCBI taxonomy): Eukaryota > Metazoa > Chordata > Mammalia > Primates > Lepilemuridae > Lepilemur > Lepilemur ruficaudatus. The sequence continues at coordinate 15,327 of CAUYRT010036327.1, forward strand.
AAGGAAGGATAGAAAAATAATTTGGAAAAATCATGACTGAAATTTTTCCAAATTTAATAAAAACTGTAAACCCACAAATCCAAGATTCAACAAAACTTAAGCACAGAAAATATAAAGAAAAATACACTTAATAACATTATAACCACATTGCTTAAAACCAGGAATGAACACTTAAAAGCATCCAGAAATATTAAAAATAGGTGTGATATTAAATATAAAGAAGCAAAGATCAAGATATGGTGGATTTATTGTTAAACCAGTGAAGGCAATGGAGTATCATTTTTACAGTATTGAATTAATAAATCTGTCAAATTAGAATTCTATATATACCCAGTAAAAACATCTTTCAAAAACAAAAGTAAACTAAAACTTTTGAATACACACACAGGCTGACAGAATGTGTTACCAACAGGCCTGTAATATTAGAAATGTTAAAGGAATTCTCTCATATTTAGTAATAATATATGAAGATATGTATCTACACAAATAAATAGCACTGGAAAAGATAGCTACATTGGTAAACAAATTGTTTTCTTAGTATCAAATCTCTTTAAATATAATTGACAGTTTAAACAAAAATAATAAAAATATTTTGTGGGGTTTATAGCGTATGTGCAAGTAAAATTTAAAACAATAGCTCATTTCTAGGAAAAGACTGAAAAAAGATTACTAAGGTATAGTTCATATACAGGACTGTGATAAATTGAAGATACATGCTGTAAATCATAAGGTAATCATTAAAGAAATAAAACAAAGAGTCATAGTTAATTAGACAAAAAAAGAACATAAAATAAGATCATAAAATATACTTACTCCAAAAAATGAGGCAGAAAATACAGGAGAAGGGGAACAAATATCAGAACAAATATTAAACAAATAGCAGACGATTGGATTAAATCTAATATTATCAATAGTAACATTAAATAATAATAAGCTAAAAAATCCCAATTGAAATACAGAAGTTATCAGATTGGATATAAAAGCAACATCTAAGTATAAACTGCCTATAAGAAATTCATATGAAATATAAAGAAGCAAATAGATTAACATTAAAAAATGAAATAGTTACCATACTAGCACCAATAAAAGGAAAGATGGAGTTGCTAAAAATTTCACTGTAAGTTGATTTCAGAGCAAGGAATATAACCAAGGAAAACCTGATCATTTCATAGTGATAATCACATCAATTCAAAAAGAAGATATGGCAGTCCTAAACTTTGATGCTATGAATAACAAAGCTCCAAAATACATGACACAAAAACTGATAGAACCACAAGGAAAAATAAATAAATTCATCATTATAGTCAGAGATTTCAAGATCCCTCTTTCAATAATTGGTAGAACAAATAGAAAACAATAAGGATATAGAAGAACTGAACAATACCATGAACCAATTTGAAGCAATTAGCATTCATTGAACACTCCACTCAACAATAGTATAATATTCATTCTTTTGAAGTGTACATGGAACATTTACCATGATATCCTGTTTTCGCTCCATAAAACATGTCTCAATATATTTAAAAGTCAAAATAAGCATGGTCTCTGGTTACAATGAAATTAAATTAGAAATAAATAACAGAAAGATCTCTGGAAAATCTACAAATATTTAGAAATTGTATAGCACATTCCTAAGTAATCCATTGGTCAGAAAAAGAAATCAAAAGGGAAATTAGAAAGCCATTTGAATTGAATAAAAATGAAAACACAACACATCAAAATGTGTAGGATGCTGCTAAAGCTGTGAAAAACATTATAAGCAGGGAAAATTATAGCACCAAATGACCATTTAAAAAATTTAAAAATAGGTCTCAGTGATTTTAGGTTCTGCTATAAAATATTAGTAAAAGGAGCTTAAATTAAATCCAAGATAATCAGAAAAAGGAAATAATAAAATTCATAGCAGAAATTAATGAAATAGCAGGAAAACAATTGAACGAACATCTAAGGGATCATATGAATAGCCCTGTATCTTTTAAATAAATTAAATTTTTTCTTTCTTTCTTTCTTTTTTTTTTTTTTTTTTTTTGGTGACCCTGGTGTGATAAATTAAAGTTTTTATTTAAAAACCTTCCAAAAAAATTTTCTCTATCCCAGATGGCTTCACTAGTGAATGCTACCACATATTTAAGAAAACAAATAGGGCCAATTCTATACAAACTAATTCAGAAATTCAAAGAAAAGGGAACATTTCCCTACTCTTTCTATGAGGCCAATATTAGCTTTATATGAAAACCAAACAATGTCACTATAAGAAAAGAAAACTACAGGCTCATCTCTCTCATGGCATGCATGCAGAAATTCTCAGTGAAATGTATATAAGTCAAATACAACAATATATAATAGGATAATACCACATCATGACCAGTTGGGGTTTATCTGAGTGATGCATGGCTGATTCAACTTTCAAAAATCAAACCTGTAATTCACCACATTAATAAACTATAAAAGGAAAAACATATGATCATCTTAATAGACACGCATACACACACATTCATCTGGCAAAATTCAACATCCATTCTTGATAAAATCTTAGCAAACTAGGAATAGATGGCAATTTCCAAAGCCTGAAAATGTGCATCAAGGGGAAAAGTACAGTGAGTATTATACATAGGGTGAAAGACTGAAGACTCTCTCCTTTAGATCAAGAATAAGACAAGAATTTTTGCGCTCACCACTTCTGTTCTAAAATGTACTGGAGGTTTTAGGTATCTCGATATGTGAAGAGGAAAAAACAATCATTCAAATTAGAAAGTAAAACTGTCTCTCAGATGACATGATCATATATGCAGAAAATCCCATGGAATCTACAAAAAAAGAAGCTTCTAACTGTAATATGTTAGTGGAGCAAGACTCCAGAATACAATTCTGATATAAAATAATCATTTACTACCAACAAACAATCTGAAATTGAAATTTTAAAAAATACTATTTATAATAGCATAAGATATAGAATTCTTAGAAATAAATCTGTGAAAGATGCTCAATAGTTGTATACTGGAAACTATAAAACATTGCTGAAATAATTTAAAGAAGACCTAAATAAATGAAGAAATATACCATGAACATTGGTTGAAAAAGTCAATATTGTTAAGATCACAATTTTCTCCAAATTTATCTATAAATTTAAATGTCAAGGTAATGTCAAGAAAAATTCCAACAGAGTTTCTGAAGAAATTGGCATATTAATGCCAAAGTCATTTCATATGGAAATGTAAAGGACCTAGAATAACCAAAACAAAATTATAAAAGCAGAACAAATGTGAGGTCCAACACTATCTAAGTTCAAGACTAGTATAACGTGGCAGCAATCAAGGCAGAATAGTGTTGGGATAAAGACAGACAAATAGATCAATGGGATAGAATAGTGAAGCCAAAAATAAACCCATACACACATGGATAGCTTATTTTTGACAAAAGTACAAAGAAAATTCAGTGGAGAAAGTTTACTCTGTTCAACAAATGGTGCTAGAATAATTGAACATTAACATGCAAAGAAAGATAAACTTTAATCCTTACCTTGACCATATATGAAGATCCAGTCAACTGGATCATAGACTTAAATTTAAATATAAAACTATGACATTTCTAAAATAAAATTTTTGTGACATTTGATTCAGCAAATACTTTCAAACTATAACACTAATAGCATTCTTAAAATTTTTTCTGAAAATAAAATATTTTAAAAAACTAATCAATTGGCTATCATAAAAAAAAACTTTGGCTCTTTAATAGACCATGTTAAGATAATGAGAAAGCAGTCTTCAGACTGAGAAAATATGTGCCAAACATATCTGAGAAAGGACTTTTATTCAAAATAAATAAATAACTCTTAAGGCCTAACAATAAGAAAACAAACAGCCCGATTAAAAATGGACAAAGGATCTGACCAGATAGTTCACCAAAATAAACAGATGGCAAATAAACAGAAGGCAAATAAGCACATTAAGACATATTCAACATAATCAACAGAAAATGCAAAATAAAGCAACAATAAATAATACTACATACCTATGAGAATGGCTAAAACTAAAGATTGACCATACCAAGTGTTGATAAGGATTTGGAGGACCTAGAACTCTCATATACTACAAATATTAATGTAAATGTAAAATGGCATACTACTTTGGAAACAAAAGTAGTGGCAGTTTCTTAAAAAGTTAAACATGCACATAACATATAATCCAGCCATTCCACTTCTAATTTCTTACTCATGGGAAAAGAAAAGGTGCGTGCATACAAAGACTGGTACACCAATGTTCACAGCAGCTTTACTTGTAATAGCTTCTCAACCTGAAAACAACTTAAATGCCCACCTACAGAGGATGGTATAAACAAATAATTAGATATCCATACAATGGAATAATTCTCAGCAATAAAGAGGAATGAACTATTGATGCACAAAACAATATGGTTGAATCTCCAAATATTTTCTGAGTGAAAATCACAGACACAAAAGAGTACATACTGTTTGATTATATAAAATTCTAGAAAATTCAAACTAATCTATAATAACAGAAAGCAGATCAATAGCTGCCAAAAGGGAAATATGAATCAGGGCACCACAGGAAGAAATTAGAAAGAAACATGAGGAAACTTTCTGAGGTGACTGATCTATTCAATATCTTGAGTGAAATGACAGTTCCACAGGTATACACTTATCAAATTGCATATTTTAAGTATTCAGTTTATTGTATTTCAATTACAAATCAATAAAGCTGTTAAAAAACAAAAATGGTAAACATAATTCTTTTTAGAATGATCAATGAATACTTAAATTTGAACTATCAATTTCCATTGTCCTTTCCTCTATAGATTTACAAATAATCTTCCATATTGTGGATAACTATAATGGATGTAAAAATTATACAAGAAGGGTAAGTCCTCCTGCCTAAAGAAATTACATTTAAATAAATTTGGAGTGTAGAGATCATTATACTTCTTGAGTTTTAGCCCCACTTATTCATGCATGCGATGTTTACATACAATGCTAACATACTGTGTTCATTTTGATCTGTTCCTCGAAGAAAGAAGAGATCCTTCCACTCAGAAAAGAGATAACCTCAAATTGGTCAGAATCCAAATGGTATTATGTGACCTAATTAAGTAGTGGGTATTTCATGAGCCTAGTATTTCACATCTGGCTGTTATTAGATAGCCTAACTTGGCTACCCTACAAAGTAACATTTGATCTAAGAGGCCAACTCTGCCCCACAATTTATTAATGTCTCTCACACTGACTAAATCCACAGGGAGAGGTTGGGCCCAAGAAACCAGGCAACAAAGTCGGAGATATCTCTGCTGAGGGATTATTTCTTTTTGTTTGATTTTTAAGTGCATTTTGCCTTGACTAACTTCAAATATTGATTGTTAGAAAGTGGACTGGAAATGTAATGATTGACTGATCGCAATGTATTACATACAATGAATTTTGAATACCACAGAACTAATTGAATAAATGAACGGAAATATTAATATTGAATTAATAGGAATGATCAGAGTGAATTAAACACAGCGGGCCAAATTCTGCCCCTGGATATGCATGCACAATTCCCATTGACTTCAATGGGGGTTTTGTTGTGTGTATCCAAGGGCAGAATCCAGCTTAATGAAATTTTTAATTGTTTTTAAATGGTGGATGAATTGGTTAAAGTGCAAAGCACCAGAGATGACTTCGTACATATTGCATATATCCCTGTGTTTTTTAAAATATGCATGAAATACGTGCTTATAATCTCATATCTATGACCCACCACAAATGTCAAATTTTAATGTTTGCAGAAAATATTATAAGAAATAAAATCATTGCTGTTACATTCTCTTTGTAAAAGGTTAATGCATACATATTGCTGCAGATTTCTATTTCTTTATATTAAAATGACAAAACTTTGATTTATTAATGAGCTTCTAAAATAAGTATGAAGATTTGGTACCCAGGAATCCACCCAATTCCTCACAACTGTCCTCCCAGTGAACCTAATAGCTCAAAAAAGGTGTGCCCTCCACCATAGCACTCATCACCTTTTTATTTTAGTTGGAAAATATTTTGCCAAATACTGTTAATGCCCATGTTTATTTGATCTTAAGCAACTGTAACATCAGTTTAGTTTTTGATTCTTAAGAAATTTTACCATGAAAGTCCTTCTAGATTGTGAGCCCACGACGGATTCTAAAATATGTCTGATCTTCTAATTGATTTAGTCATTAAGATAGCCCTATTCTACACTATATCATCACATCTAATGGTCTGAGTCATAAAAAGTCAATGCCTTTGACCTGGGATTTATAACAACTAGGCATAAGACGTCATTCTTTAATATCATCTCCCAAGTAAAGGAAAATGAACTTTTGTGAGATAAGCATTAAACATGCATAGGAAATTAAGAAATGTGTGTGTGTGTGTGTGTGTGTTGGGAATGAGGGTTAGAAGAACTCTCTTGTATAAGAACCATAAAACAAAACAAAAACCAAAGCATTCCTTGAGAGACTGCATAATGTAATATTAAATTGATAATTTTCTTTATATTGGTTTGGTGTTTTGGCAATTAATAGGCTTTACTTTTTAGAGAAGTTTCAGATTCACAACAATATTGAGCACAAGCTGCAGGGAATTCCTGTATGTCCCCTTCCCCTCTCATACGCACTGACTCCCCACCATGGACATCCCTAATCAGTGTGGTACAATTTATGAACCAATACTGATGTATCATTATCAACCAAAACCATTAGTTTACAGTAGCATTTGCTCTATGTGTTGTACATTCTGTGGGTATTGACAAATGTATATGTATGTGTACTCAACATTGTGGTATCATGCAGAATAGATATCCTGCCCTAAAAATTGCCTCTGCATCACCTATTTATCCCTTTATTCCTTTCAGCCCACGAATCACTGACAACCATTGATCTTTTTACTTTCTCTATACTTTTGCTTTTCCTAGAATGTCATATGGTTGCAATCATCCAATGTAGAATCTTTTCATGTTGGCTTCTTTCACTTCATTTAAAGTTTCTCCATGTCTTTGCATGGCTTGATAGCTCATTTCTTTTTAGCACTGAGTATTACTCCATAGTCTAGATATACTATGGTTTACTTAGCCATTCATCTACGGAAGGATATCTTGATTGCTTTCAAGTTTGGGCAATTATAAAGTTGGTACATTCGTGTTTGTTTTTATGTGGGTGTGTTTTTAATCCTTTGGGGTAAATACCATGGAGCAGAATTGATGGATCAAATGGTAAGAGTATGTTTAGTTTTGTAAGAAGCTGCCAGATTGTCTTTCAAAGTGACTGTACCATTTTGCATTCCCACCAGGAATGAATGAGAGTTCCTATTGCTCCTCATCCTCATCAGCATTTGGCGTTGTCAGTGTTTTGGATTTTAGCCATTTAAATAGCTGTGTAGTGATATCTCATTGTTATTTTAATTTGCAACTCCCTGATGACTAAGATGTCAGGAGTCTTTTCATATGCATATTTACCATCTGTGTATCATCTTTGGTGAGGTGTCTGCTCAGATGCATTGGCCATTTTGTAATTGGGTTGTTCATTTTCGTATTGTTAAGCTTAAGAGTTCTTCATTATTTTGAATAGCATTTCTTTATCAGATATGCCTTTTGCAAATATTTTCTTCCAGTCTGTGGCTTGTGTTCTCATTCTCTAGACAGTTTTTTTACAGAGCAGAAGTTTTTTAATTTTAATGAAGCCCGACTTATCCATTCTTTTTTTTCATGTATTGTGCCTTTGGTGCTTAATCTAAAATGTCAGCACCAAACTCAAGATTTCATCTAGTTTTCTTCTATTTATCTTCTAAGAATTTTAAAGTTTTGAATTTTACATTTATATCTATGATCCATTTTGAGTTAATCTTACTGAACAGTATAAGGTCGATGTCTATATTATTATTATTATTATTAAATTTTTGCTTATGGATATGCAATTGTTCCAGCACCATTTGTTGAAAAGACTATTTATTCTCCATTGAATTGCCTCTGCAATTTTGCAAAATATCAGTTGACTATATTTGTGTGAGTATATGATTGGGATCTCTAGCCTCCTCTACCAATCAATTTGTTTATTATTTTGCCGTAACAAATCCACAAATCCACACTATCTTGACTACTGTAGATTTATGGTAAGTCTTAAAGTCAGATAGTGTGAACTCTTCAATTTTGTGCTTCTCCTTCAACATAGTATTGGCTATTCTCTGTCTTTTGCCTCTCCACATGAACTTTAGAACCATTTTGTCAGATCATTTTCCTTTTACAAGACTTTATTTTTTTAAAATCAGTTCTCTTTTTATGTTGATTAAAAAATAATATAACAATTCTAGAACTCTCCTTTATATAAAACCTTCATAAAGAAGGTAAAAACTACTTAAAAGATAGAATGATTACAACTTGATCTATTGGCAAGGGTCATTCTTAGGTTTAGCCATGATAAAATGTTTGCTGTTAATGAATATCAATTAATGCAAATGATTATGATTGCAATTTATAATACACAACATGAATACTGGCAAATAAAATACTTGGACTCTGTTCTACAAAATATTATAGTCTAAGGAAGGGATATTAACACAAACATTGAATTATTTAAAATTAATAATTCTATAATCAGGTTTTAAGATACTTATTTTTCAATGTAGTTGAGTAAGGCATTCTACCCTTTCAGCCTAGCTGCTCCTGTCTACCATATTAGATAGTAAAGACTTGCCCTGTCTCCTCAGCAGAGTTGTTCTGAGGGTCTCAAATGAGAAAAAATAATGTAGGTGAAATAATGAAAATAATGAAAATAATGAAAAGCTATGAAGCCCATAAAGGAAGAAATCCTCCCAAGAAAATCTCTGTATTACAAAAATAGTTTCAAAACCATACTGGTGATAGCAGGTTGAATTATATAATTTTAATTTGGGGGTGTTGGTTTTTTATTGCTTTGCATTTACTCATTTATTTGGCATTTTTTGTTCTACTTTATAAGAAACATGAAACAGTTGTACTAAAATTTAAATTTAAACAGGCCTGTACAGCAATAAAAATATTGCTAGTAGGTGATTTGACCGTAACTGTTGAAGCACACAACAGACTGCAGAGAAATATCACATTTCATCAACCTAGCATTATAATCATGTTTAATTTTGAAAATATGTCACTAATGAACAAAAAGTTTCACTTTCAATTATCCATTCCACAAAATATTTCACTTGATTAGAAATAACAAATGGTGATGGACATCAATTTCCTACATCATGATTTAGAATTCTTCAAACAAAAGACGTTTCTGCAAATGAATAAGTCTGTAAATAACTTGTAACAAAAGGTGCATCAGTAATCCTGAAAACTGAAGAATAAAGGCACGTACACCCATACTAGTTAAAGTGTGGTCTGTAGACCAACAGCGTTCTCATCACTTCCCTGGAAATTTGTTAGAAATGTGAAATTTCAGGCTCATCCAAGACCACCTGTTTTAGAGTATACATTAAAAAAAAAAAATCAAGTGATTACTGCAAGCATATAATTATAAAAAGCACTGTTTTACAATCTTAATAATATACTGGAAAACAAATGGACTTTGTAGGGCTGTTCTGCCACTAATTGTTCATATAACTTTAAGTGTTATTCAATCAGTCTATACTCAGTGTTCCCATTTGTCCTGTGGGGATAATAATATCCACTTCCCAAAGTTGTTCTAAGGATAAAATGAAATAGCATTTGTGAAGCACATTTATCCTTTCATTCATGCAATTGTTCATGGACTACCTCAAGTAATAAGTTTACAGTACACTGCCCCATCACTTATTAATTCTTGCCACAAAGTTACACAGAAAATAAAGCATAACATACAGAAAGCACAGTAGTATTACATAAATACACTGTGATTTTACCCTGAGAATTTTTGGCAAAACTTTTTTCAAGCCCAACCTCTTTCTTTCTCTTCTCTACTGTATATGTGCTAAGCTGTGGTCCCCTTGGTGCTGGGTTCAGTCTTCAGATTTCTCAGAGTATATTACTTATTAAAAGTGGACAGAAATTCCTTTTCAGGTCTGTTGGAAATGGTTGTCTCCCTTCTCTGCCAGTACCGATCCCTTATCCCTGCTTATAGATATTTCCTTTCCTACCTTCAGAAACAATGTGAGCTTTTCAATAGCCATCACCTAAGACATAGGCATGGCTAAACCTGTCCATTGTCCATGAAGAGAGGCAAATTATTGTATCCTATCAGTATCTACATGTATAATATCTTATGAATTTTATTATTCATTGTTTATCAGAATCTTATTAAGACCAAGTTGGCATGTTTAAACTTATAAATGATAATTTCTAGCACATGGTCACTAAGCTTTTGGATAGAAAAATCTACATTACTTGCCTTTCCTGGGGCTTTAATCTTCCCCATTGTTTACTTTCTCTGAAGCCTTAATCTAGAATTTGAATAAAAGACCCTTCACACTACAGCTTGGTTTTTATATATTTACTCTTACTACAAGGGCAGGACTATTCACACATAATTCAAATAGTGTTTTTACCTAAAATAGCAGTCTGTCCCTTGAGTCTCATGAGTTTATTTCCATTCAATTTGTCTTTAAAAATTGGCTATTGACATGGTGAAGAAATAGGGACACTTTTGAGAGTATGAGTGAGTTTTGCTAATAATAACCTAAGGATAACAAGCAAAAAACATAACTGGACAAATCAGGATATGTGGTTACCCTAGGCTGGGTATTGGTAATTTTGCCACTGGAATACTTAAGGGCCATAATTGATACAAAGTTATTGCAGTGATAAAAGATTTCTTCATCCAGGTAGAAGTGCATGAGGGAACTTCAAAAAGTACATGGAAAATGGAATTAAAAGATACAAATTTTTAAAAAATAAACTTTTTTGTCCACATAAGCTCCATCAAGTTCAAGACAGGTTTGTAAGTGATAATACCAGTCATTTAGTGCATCCCTAAAGAACTAAGGGTCCTGAGAATTTAACCATACCAATGCAGTCTTTTTTACATGGTTAACTGAAGAAAAACTGGTACCTTTTAAAGACTTTTTAAGACTAGGAAACAAAAAGAAGTCAGAAGGAGCCAAATCAGGATGGTAGGAAGGATGCCTAAGGATTTCCTATTAAAATTCTTACAAAATTTCCCTGTTTGATGAGAGGAATGAGCAGGAGCATTGTCGTGGTACAGAAGGACTCTCTGGAGAAGTTTTCCTGGGCATTTTTCTGCTAAAGCTTTCTGTTAACTTTCTCAAACACTGTCATAAATAAACACATGTTATTGTTCTTTGGCCCTCCAGAAAGACAATGGGCAAAATGCCCTAAGCATCCCAAACAACTGCTGCAATGAGTTGGTCCACTTTTGCTTTGACTAGACCATTTTCACCTCTTGGTAGCCATTGCTTTGATTGTGCTTCGTCTTTGGGATCATACTGGTAAAGTCATGTTTCACCACCTATTACAATTCTTTGAAAAGATGCTTCAGGGTCTCCATTCCACTGGTTTCAAATTTACATTAAAAGTTCTATTCTTATTTGCAGCTTATCTGGTCACAATGGCTTTGGCACCTATTGAGTTCAAAGTTTACTCAACTTTAAGTTTTCAGTCAGAATTGTGTAAGGTAAGCCATTTGAGACGTCTGTAGTATTGGCTATTGTTTCTGCTGTTAATTGTGGGTCATCGTCAATTAAAGCAAGAAGAAGACTGCTTTTTCTCTCACAAATTGATATGGATGGTCTGCTGCTGCAGGCTGCATATTTAACACCATCTCATCCCTTCGTAAAACAAGTTATCCATTTGTAAACTGATGATTTCTTTGGGGTACTGTCCCCAAAACTTTTCATGAAGATCAATGATTTCACCATTCTTCCACCCAAGCTTCACCATAAATTTGATGTTTGTTCTTCCTTCAAATTTAGCAGAATCATGTTACTCTGATAGAAGCTCTTTTCAAAATGATGTCTTATTCTATGAAGTGCCCCAAACTAGATACTGTTGAAATACATTATAGCAAGTTAGTATGAGTTCATTTTGGTGCAAAAAAAATTTGAAATCCATGAATAGCTATTTCATAATATGCATTTTCCATGAACTTTCTGAAGATCTCTCGTATTGCAACTCAATACAGTTTTTGATAATGTTTCACTTCATATTCAAAAAATCTGAATAAATTTCTTGGGTCATGTACAAGTACATGTTCATGACCCCATGAACATGAGTCCTTAATCTAAATGGAGAGTCAGAAAACAATTCCAAAAGAATGAAGACTTGGGAGACAGGGCAAGGGAAAAATTTTGGCAAAGATGGGGATAGGCATTGTCAAGAGCAAATGATAAAAAGAAGGTTATGGTAGTACTTGCAGGGTGTGAGTGGCTTTGGGTAGAACCAGAAAGAGAGTCTTTCAGGGTGTCCATCTGTACAGAACAATATTATTATATCAATTCTAAGTGTATTTTCCATTTATTTTTGATTAGCAAGAAAATCTGTTTTTCATATTGCTAGTTAATAGCTTTTATTTGGATTAGAAATAAATTTCTAACATTCAAAAAGCTATAATATCAAGGAAAAATTTTATAATATTTAGGAATTTGGAAATATATTTAATATGTATAAATTATATATAATATGTGCATCTATACTTTTTCTGACAATGATTACTAGAAGTGAGTTTGAAAGGGATTTTATCTGTTATTCAACAGTAAATAGAAATAGAGTTTTATTGGTGACATTATTTAATCCTATCTTTTGGAAATAAATATAATGTGTTAAAAAGTAATGACATAAACTACTTTTTAAGGTGATGTTACATATGTTATAAACATCCCTGGTAGGATTCTTTATATGCCTGTAGTTTGGAAAGAACTAGAGCTGAGCAGATAGATAAACAGAATGGCTGAGCTGGGAACACCTTTCTTGGCTGCCCTGCATTTTTTTCAGGGCTATAAAACCCCTAAGGAGAGTATTTAAAGTTAGGTAAGAAACATTTATAAATTTAAAGTTTTGTAAGGAGGAAAGAGAGAATTAATTTCATCTGTTTAAAAGTGCAAATCCCAGTGTTTTGGGCATCAAGGGTGCAAAAAGGAAATGTAATTGTTTTGTGAATTTGGCCCTTGGGTTTGTCATTCAAACTTAAGGATTACAACTAGATCAGAAATTTCAACAATGTGGCTTCTCTGTGACTTTCTCTGTGAAATCTAATGCTCTGTCTCCTAGACATAATATAAAACACTCTGTAGGTCTGCATTATATACCCTACAACCACATAATTCTAAACTTGGCTCCAAATCTGAAATTTTCCTGAGGAAAAAAATATAAAGAAATACTAATAGTATTAAATTTGAAGTTCCTTATATTTAAATATATGAGAACTTTACCTAGAAGCTGAATACTTTTGACTATCTGCTTTAAATAATAACTAATTTGGACCAGCTCAATACAGTGTTTGATAATGTTTCACTTCATATTCAATTTTAAAGGTCTCTGGCTTTGCACATTCTTTGAATTTTGTTCTTTTGATACTAAATAAAATTTGAGAAATGAATTTACCCAAGTTAACAGAGCAAATATTGATTTGGTTATAAAGTCCATGCCATTCATCAGGCTTCCTCACATTAAATATGTTAGAGTACACATGATTTTATTAACTCATTACTAAAATCATACTTTCTATAATCAAATCATTTTCTGACTTTTGAATTCCCTCAAGAATTCATAAAAATGTTTATTACAAAGAATTAATAAAAACAACTGTACTTTTGAAATTTAATTTTCCCTTGGAATAGAATATTGGTTATGCTAACGATTTATATGTATACTGTAAATTACCAGCTTTCTAAAGATAAGGATTCCTTGGGAATCACACAATAACTGCTGTTCGAATATCGGGAGAGAAGAAAGATCTCTTTCTGAAAGTTCATGAACCCTAAAAATTTTGGCTCCATTTTGATTCTAAAAGGAAAGAAATTTTAGTATGTTTTGATATTAATGAGAATTATTTTCTAAAACTGATTGGCTCTTAAGAGTTGTATGCTCTGTCAGATGCCATCATTAGAGGCAATTATTAAGTTGTTTTTTGTGAGTCAATAATGTTAGTCTCAGGTTGGCAGAAATAATCCATTAGATCAGAGGTCTAAAGAGATCTCCAGAAATCTCAGCTAGTCCAGTCTATCTGCTCTAGCAGAAGGAATACTCTACCTTTCCTGCCAAAACATTAACTATTTTTAGAGAGATGAAACTTAAGGTCTTCCATTAAGCAAATAAATGACAACAACAACAACAAAATCTATTCCCTCTCTGGCAAATTGTCATTAAGACCTTACAAAGTGTCTCAATGTTCCATCCCCATGATTTCTCCTCTGTTCTCAATTCATTTTTATAATTCTTATGAAATGTTACATTATGAAGTTAATAGACATTAACCTTTACCTTGTGAAGTTAATAGCTATTTGCCAAAGAGAAAATTTATTTCTATATTCTTTAAAAAAAAAAATACATTTCACTAGTGGATACTTTGGTCAGGAAGTCCTTTAACATTTTCAAATGTGTATAAAACTATTAATTTATTAATACCTCAGAGGTCACTATAATAATTCAAATAGTTGATTAATTGAGCCTATAAGCCATTCTAGAATTATTTGAGATCAAGGGTATTGTGTAGATAATGCTCCACTATAGGCATGTTATGTCACTGGTTTAAGTGCAAAGACTTTGGAGTAAAGTAGACTTGGGTTAGAAACCTGGCTTTATCATTATGATCTCTGAGACGTGAACATAAGTCATCAATCTAAAGGGACAGTCAGGAAACAATAGCAAGAAGATAAAGACCTGAGAGACTAGATAGTAGAGAAAGTTTGACAAGGGTGGTAATGGGTGTTGTCACCAGTAATTGATGAGAGGAAAGTTACTGTATTACTTACAAGATGTGAGTACTGGGGCAGGTTGCCTATTCTCTCTGAGTCTTGTTCACTTATCTATAAAATAGAAACAATAATATCAGACTCACAGAGAGAGTATATAAGGTTCTAAGTTCTGTACTTAAAACGGAGGCCCCCAATAAAGAAGCTATCATCATCATCTTCACATATATAATTTTTTTTCTTTAGAGTTAGTATTTTACTTTTACGTAGTTAACCTATTACATCAAACGTCATATGTTGTTCCCAATTTTGCATATTTTCATATTGGACATCATTCCCATATTGCATGTTATCAATAATGTATAATAGTCTTTTAAACGATTTGTAACATTCTTAAATATTACTATCTTTTGCTAAATCAAACATCCTTATAGGCATCAAAGTGTCCCTTCAGGCCAAAAGATATTTTCTCCACTTATCTTCTATTTTTCCTTTTAATTTAAATAAAAACTGGGAGAGGAGTGACTTTAGATTTATAGAAAAGTTGCAAAGATCAAAGAGTTCCCATGTGCCCTGTATAGTTTCCCCTATTGTTAACGTCTTACATTATTACTATGCTACATTTGTCAGAGTTAAGGAGCCAGCATTGGTATATTACTATTAACTAAACTTCAAACTTTATTTGGATTTCACTATTTTTTCCATGTCCTTTTTCTATTTCAAGATCCCATCCAGCATACCGTGTTACATTTAGTCATCATGTCGCCTTAGTCTCTTCCGGTCTGTAAGTGTCCCAGACATTCCTTGTTTTTGATGATTTTGACAATTTTAAGGAGTACTGATTGGGCGTTTTGTAGAATGTCCCTAATTTCAATTTGTCTAATGCTTTTTTCCTAGTTAAACCGAGGTTATTGGTCTTCTGTTTACCTCTCTGTTACGACTGTATTTTGTCTAGTTGAGAGTTCAAAAAAGCTTTTCCGTGTGAGGCAATATTTGAAATCATCTTGCTTTATTTAGCTCTTCTTGTTCTATTTTACTTGGTGATTGAGATAAAAGCTATCTGGAGAACTACCAGAGAGGATGAGATGATGCAAGCAAATAACCATGCGAAACAGAAGAAAATATTTTAGCCATTTCTCTAAATATACAAAATCTTTCCCCAACTATATTTTTCTGAATCTTCTTTCACACCAAAGACAGCTGCTCGCGAAGTATTATTCTTCAGTGTGTGTTTCTTTCATTTTGTGTATGAAAAGGTCAACCTGAAAATATACATCAAACCTGAATGAAACATCCCCCTTCCTTATGCAACATACCGGTGCTTGAAGTTTGCTCTTCCAGCATTATTTGTTTAATAGAAATATTTTCCGTACCACCTGGTTCTGGCAGAAAGTCAAAATTTGCATTTATATGAGGTAGTTTATCAAATATAACATACAGAAGTCTGTTAAGTACACATTGCATTTTGTTTGTGAGAAAATCTGTTTGTATTTAATGTAGTTTTTAAATTAACCTTAATGAAAGCTTCTGAAAATTGTTGTTCTAAGCATTTGAAATATGCAACAAGAACTGGTGGAAGACACAAACATGTTTTCCATTATATGTTATCAGATAGCCCAAAATTACTACAAAGAAGAATGTGGGACTATGTTAAATTAGAAAGATAAGCAAGCATTTAGTTAAAAGCAAAGGTCTTTAGAAGAGGAAAGCATCTAGCCCAGTTAACCCCAAACATCTTATAACAATCTTTAGCCAGAGGTATTTGAACATTTTTAAGTGGAAATAGTACTTATTGTACATGAAAACTAAGATTATTTGCACCAAGCCCTAACATTTCCCGTCTTAATCTTAGACTTTCCAAATACTCACAGATACACCCCAGATTCTTGGAGGTACTGAGAAAAGGTAGTTTGGAAGATGAACCTATCTATCTTTTGTCTTGTAAGATAATAGTTCATTCTCCTCTAATTTTTTCATTTTCTTCATTCCTTACAATGTTATCCCTAATATCTTTTTGAATTTCAACATATGCCAGTAATTTTCACATAATGGCTCCCCAGTTATTGATACAGTATTAACATTTATTTCTAGTAGACCATGTTTTTATCAAACCCAAGTGTCTTTAGGGGTTGGGCAAGTTATTAATATAAGTGAAGGCTGCTAGACAAGTGCCAAGGTGAACAACAGGGCACAGAGCAAATCTTTAAAGCAAGAAATTTTTCTACTGGCTCTATCTTATCTTTGCTATATAGATGGAAATGCCCAGTATTTTCAGATACTGGATTAAAAAAAATAAAGCTAGAAATCCAGATACTTGTGTCAAAGCACATCATTTTTAAGTGTTAGAAACTACCTTTAAAATGTTTAAAATATTGTGTAAGATTAACAAAATTTGGCTAGGGTACCAGTTTGCAGGCTTGTATAAAGTACAATAAATAGAGAATATTAATAATTGCATAATTCAAGCAAAAGCTGGGAAAAGGAGTATTCCCTTTAGCAAACATTGTATTTCTTTGGATCAAAATCTATGCTTGTTTAGAAACAAATCAGATGTGATTTGAGGCTATTGCTCTTCAATGCTCATAGCATTTGACAAAGTCTGGATTATAGTTTCTAATCATAGAATTTGCTACACCTTTGATCATGAATTTCTTTGAAGCCATTGAAATATTGTTTTGATGGTTTTTAAAAATATCTTGGCTGGGCACAGTGGCTCACGCCTGCAATCCTAGTACACTGAGAGGCCAAGGCAGGAGGATTGCTTGAGCCCAGGAGTTCAAGACCAGCCTGAGCAAGAGCAAAACCCCACCTCTACTAAAAATACAAACATTAGCCAGATGTTGTGCGCCTGTAGGCCTAGCTACTCTGGAGGCTGAGGCAAGAGAATAGCTCAAGTCCAGCAGTATGAGGTTATAGTGAGCTATAACCATGCCACAGCACTCTACCCAGGGCAACAGAGCAAGAGCCTGTCTCAAAAAAAAAAAAAAAAATGCACATGTGCTCAAGTCCCTTATATAAAATGGTACAGTATTTGCATATAACCTACATAATCCTCCCATGTACTTTAAATCATCTCTAAATGACTTATAATACCTAATACAATGTAAATGCTGTGT